>VXBP01001796.1:130031-160053 GCA_013400115.1 Rhinopomastus cyanomelas | reverse complement strand
CCCGGCCCCAGACGGGCGCAGAGCAGCGGGAGGGCGAGGGAGGAGAAGCGGCGCCTCGGCCTGGGGGGGGGCGGCACATGGGACCCTCAGGGGTTCACCCCGCGGCACCCCCGAGCTGCCAGATACCCCCTTCGCCCGCACCCCCAGCCCGGCNGTTGCGTGGAGCAGGGTGACCCCCCCCCACCCCGCTGTCCTCTCCCCAGTCCCCATCCCCCACCTTGGGCTGCACTGATGGGGTTCGCTCTTTAACGCATTGGCCCCCCCACCTCGCACCCCCTTGCCCTTGGCACCCTCTGGCCACAAGCTGGGGGTCCCCCCTCCCCAGCCTTGCTGGCAGTTGGGTGGGTCTGTAGCTGCTGATCCCCCCCCAGTGTGGGTGCTGGGGGTCTGGGTGGGTGCTGGCCCAGAGCAGCCCCCCCGGTGCCCTCAGCTGGGAGAAGGGCTGCGGGTCTGGGGGCCCGGAGGGGCTTATTCTGGGCCTCTGCTTCCTGCCCTGGGCTGGTGGCTCTGTGCCGGGCAGCGGTGCAGCTGTTCCGGTCCCTCGGGAGCTCCAGCCTGTCCTGCCCGTGGGCTCCTGAAGGTCACGGACCCCGGGAGGTGCCCGCTGGCCTCTCCGGTGGCCCCCCTTTCCCTTGCCCTTGCATCCCTGCGGCTGGCCGGCGATGCCAGGCCCAGGCATCTGCCCTGGCGCTGGGCTGGAGCAGGTGGCCCGCGGCCCCCCGCTCGGGTTTCGCCGGCGCTGCCAGCGGGAAGGAGCTGTCGCCATCGCGGGTCCGAGGGGCTTCGGCTGCTGCGTCTGTGCCCCCGGCACAGCCCGGCTCGGGGTGGGGGCTCCTCGTGCCGAGTGGCCGCTCGGCCCTGCTGGGGGACCTTGGGCCACCGGCGAGTGACCTTGGGCCGGTCCCTTGGCGTCCCGGTGCTCCGGGGATGTTCCATCCTCTCCCTCCGGGCAGGGCCATAGCTATTCTCTGGTGGCCCCGAGCGGGCAGGGTGGAGGCCCCGCCGGTGCCCGGGGTGGATCGTTCCCAGGCTGCCAAGTGAAACAAGCGGGGTCTGAGGCTCCTTTCGCTGCGGCTCTGGCAACCTCCAGGAGCCTAAATATGGTCATGAGCCACAGCCGCTCCGAGGGCCCTCGGTGCTGCCGGTGCCCTGGGCAACAAAAGCCCCGAGCGCCGGCTGCAGAAGTAACGGGGCAGGACCTGGGTGCTGCCGCGGCCCCGGCTGGCAGAGGACCGATGGGAGCGAGGGCACGGTGCCACCCAGCTCGTCCTGAGGACCACCGGGGCTCTGCAGTCCCTTAGGCCTGAGAGATGGGTGCTGAGGGGCAGGAATTGCTTCTCCCTCCTTTTTCCTGAGGCTGGGCGCTGCCAGGGATGAGGTTGGTGCCACACGGAGCGCCTCAGGGGAAGGGACCCGCCGTGGGGTGCCAAGTGGGGTCCCCCAGTGCTGTGGGGGCTCCTTTGGGAAGGGAAGGAGGGAGGATCTGTGTCGCTGGCTTTGCCAGGTGCCCTTGGCAGCCCGGTGGCAGTGCCCGGGGAGGGAGCCGGCAGCACCCTGGAGCGCACAGAGGGGTGGCCCGAGCAGGGCCGTGGCGATGCCGTGCCGGGAGATGCCCTGCAGATGCCAGCCTGGCCCTCCCCGTTGCTGGCCTGTCTGTGGGCAGGAGGGGTCCCGGGGCCAGGCCTGCCCCTGCGGTGGGGCCACTGCTCTGGCAGTTCCTGGAGGCTGAGCCCTGCCGAGTTCAGAGGTGACTCCATTGCAGATGACAGTCCTGCCGCCGGGGAGCTTCGGCTCTGCCAGACCCAGCGAGTGACTCAGAGCAGGGAGGAGGAGGAGGGTTGGCGCGGGCGGGCAGGCGCGGAAGCCCGTGGCTGCACCGGGCGCTGCGGGTGCGATCTGGGTGCCCGCAGGGCCGCGGGCGCCGCCGGCCCTTCACCCCTCCAACCGGGGCGGCGCTGCCCTGCTCTGCCCCTCGGCCCAGTGTCCGTCCTTACCCGCCCCGTCATTAGCGGAGCCCTCGGCGGAGCAGCCGGGGTTCGTCGGTCGGCGCCGCTCCCTCGGCCAAGCCGCGGCCTGCGTTTGCTTCCCAGATGGATCTGCCCGCCCGCTGCCAGCAGCGCTGCCCCCGCAGATCCGGCGCTCTGCATCTCGCGCCCCGCTCGGGCTTCCACCGTCCCCTTCCCTTGCTCCCGGCGCCGCGGCTCTGCGCCGCTCCCCGGAGCCCCCCGAGCCGGGCAGGAGCTGCCGGCGGCCTCGGGAAAGGGCATTTAGATTGAAAAGCCCTGGTCCCGGGTGGGCCAAGGGCTGGGGGAGCCGCTGGGGCTCGGCGGGGGCGGCTCTGCGCTGGTTTTCTTGTAAATGGTGGCAGAAAGCAGCCTCTGAGCTGCTCGGGGAGAGGGGTCCGGGGAGCCCGGCCCGTATCGGGGGGGATGCGGCAGCTGCGCCCCCTGAGCTCCAGGGCAGCCTCTGCCCCGTAGCGGTGCGGGGCGCTGGGTCGGCATGGGACGGGGTGTGGCGGTGTCGGGGCTGTCGCTGTCACCTGTGGGGCTCTGGTTGTGATGAGGTGCCCCGGCCGTGATTGGCTCCGGGGTGCCAGGGCAGCTGCCAGGGCCTGTTCCTGCTGCTGTGGCACCCAACGGGGCTTCTTAACAGCCTCACCCTGCTCCAGACCCCTCGGGAACGGGCAGGTGGTGCAGCTGCTCCCTGTCCTGCGAAGCCCCGGTGGGCAGAAGCGGTGCCAGGGCCCCAGTGCCCGCGGCAAGGACGGGCTGGTCGGGCAGGGCGATGTCCACGCCAGGATGTGTCAGGCTGTGGCCACCACCCAGGGGCCGCCACAAGGTCCTATCCCAAAGCAGCTGGCCCAGCCCTGACCCCGCTCCCTCGGGCCAAGCAGGGCTCAGGGTGTCACCTCACCCCGTGCAATTGGCTGTGGATGTCCTGGAGCTGGTGCCCGCTGGAGGGGCTCCACAGCCTCCCTGTCCCCCACCCTCCTGGAGCTGACTGAAGCCCAGACGGAGGGAGCTGCTGCCCCGATGCCACTGTGAACCTCTCAAGGTCACAGCCGGGCTGAGGTGTCGCTGGGTGCTGCCGGACAGGAGCCGGAGCAGTGTTGGAGCTCTCTCCCCTCCTGCCTTGAGTCAGCGCTGGGCTGGGTTTGGGAAGGTGCTGATTAAATGACCTATTTTTGGGCAGGGAGGAAGAGGAGGAGGAGGAGGAGGAGGAGGAATCACTTCTGCTTCCAGGACTTCAAACAGCGTCCGGGCACAAACCCCAAACCACTGCCAGGACTCCGATCGGCCCTGAGCCGGGAGCTTGGGGTGGGTGGGGGTGTGGGTGGGCAACCTCCTGCTGCTGCAGCATCGGCCTTTAGGGTTGTTGGAGGGAGGCAGAGCAGAGCTGCAGCTCCCAGCCCTTTGGGGTTGTTGGAGGGAGGCAGAGCAGAGCTGCAGCTCCCAGCCCTTTGGGGTTGTTGGAGGGAGGCAGAGCAGAGCTGCAGCTCCCAGCCCTTTGGGGTTGTTCCCAGCCCTTTGGGGTTGTTGGAGGGAGGCAGAGCAGAGCTGCAGCTCCCAGCCCTTTGGGGTTGTTGGAGGGAGGCAGAGCAGAGCTGCAGCTCCCAGCCCTTTGGGGTTGTTGGAGGGAGGCAGAGCAGAGCTGCAGCTCCCAGCCCTTTGGGGTTGTTGGAGGGAGGCAGAGCAGAGCTGCAGCTCCCAGCCCTTTTCAGTTTCAGTTCTATTCCCCACCCTGACAAACAGAGAGGGTTGGAGGCAGCACCAGGACCCCAACCCAGTGCAGAGCTGTACAGGGGTCACGTCCTGTAGGATCAGCTGGGGAGGCAGCAAAGGGGTTTCTGTTCCTCCTTCTCCTGTAGTTAGGGGGGTTGTTCAGGAGGGTGGTCCCTGCTCGAGGAGCTTGCAGGGCTGCTGAAGGGATCTGTGGAGGTTAGAAATAGCCCTGCTGGGAGCTTTTCATCCTCTGTTTGAACTGAGAGCCCCCTTTGGAGCCCGGTCCTTGTGTTGGGAGCCCAGTCCTTGTGTTGGGAGCCCTCTCCCCATGCTCAGAGCCCTCTTCATGCATGGGGAGCCCTGTCCCTGTGTTGGGAGCCTTCTCCCCGCGCTCGGAGCCCTCTGTTTCAGGGTGGCTTGGTTGGTTTTTGTGTGGAAGATGAAGTTGTGTTTTATTCTCTCAGAAGACTCTCTCCCATCCAAGGGGTTTGTTTCCAAGGATTTCATTTCCTTCCCAGTCCTTGTAGGACTCAAGGGGGGAAATAATCCCCGAGAGCCTCAGAAACCAACAGCCAGGCTCCCCGACCCCTGTTGTGCAGGGTGTCAGAGGGGTTCGTTTGTGGGGTCAGAGGGTTGGTGGTGGCCAGGAGACTTCTCTGTCGAAGCCGTAGGATTGGGGGGGGACTGGAAGAACGGGGGCAGCTTAAAACCTGCCCCGAGGGGCTTCGGGTGCCTGAGTGAGGAGGGGAAGGCAGGGGTGAAGCAGAGGGGCCGTGGGCTGTGTCTGGGAGAGCTGGAGGCGTTCTGGGGTTTGTGGCCGGAAGGCTGTTGCTTGTAAAACCTGCAGTCCTCCCGCTCCCACCCCCGGCGGTAACCTCCAGCCACGGGGCTGCTGCAGGAGTTTCCGCTGGAAAAATGGAAGGGAAAGACTTGGACGAGTGGTTTTGCCCCTCCAGGCAGGGTTTTGGGGTTTCAACCTGGGACCCGGGGGACTTGCAGCCCCAGCCCAGTGTCTCCTCCGGGACCGGGCTCCAGGTTTGGGTGCTGGAGACAGCGGCTGTTCCCGAGGGGTTCTCTGGACGAGGTGGCAGCGGCTCGGAGCGGCCCAAGAACCTGCAGCCTCAAGCCCCCGCCCTGGCAGCCGCCCCAGCCCCTGCCGGAGGAATCTTGGCCTCCTGAGTCCTGCCGAAGGGATCCCGGAGCTGCCCGGGGCGTTCCGGCCACCCGAGAGCTGGCTGCAAAGCCCCCGGCGCTGCGGGAGGAGGCTGGTGCTGGGGGGTGAACCCCTTCCCCCCGGAGAAGGGTCTTTGCCCTTGGGAACGGCACTGGGCTGGCTGGGAGCACTGGGGCATGGCAGGGCTGGCCGTGGCCTCCAGGGTTTGGTCCGATGCTCCAGAGCCCAGGTGCTGCCCTTCAGCCGCTTCCCTCGGGCAGCGGTTTCCCGAAGGGCCTGCTGCCCTCTCCAGAGGGCCCGGCGCGCTCTCCAGGAGGCGCGGTGCCCTCTCCGAAGGGCTCGGTGCCCCCCAAGAGGTCGATGCCCCTCCAGCCGCTCCCGCTGGGACTCTGCACCCCATCTCGTGGGTTTGAGGCTCGGGGCCCGTCGCCGGCTCGCCCAGCCTCCCCACGCTGGCCGGGGCCAGCGGCTGCCCACGCGCTGGCAGCGAGCCGGCGGCAAAGCTGGCACCTCGCGGCTCGCCGCCGTCAGAAATCCCGTGGTCCCCGCGGCGCAGCCGCTGCCAGGGCTGGGGAGCGGGGCCCGCGCTGCCTCTTCGCAGACGGTGCCGCGTGGGGAGGAGGGTGGGAGCTGCGCAGCGCCCGGCCCCGGCGCCGGCGAAAATAGAAGCAGAACAAATGGTCGGAGCAGGATGCCGCTGGCGGAGGCAGCCAAGGCTCTTCCCGCGGCAGCTGGTGGCTGCTCGGCTGCTTCTNTGGGGGTTGGGTGGTGCCGGCTCCCGGAGGGACTTTGTCCCAGAGCGGCGGGGCGGATGCCGGGTGCCGGGCCGAGCCCTGGGCACGGGGTGGCAGTGAGTGCCAGCCCGATGCTGCGGATGAGTGACCGTGGGGCTGCTCCCACAGGAGGGGACGGGTCGCAGCTGGATGAGGCCCTGGCTGCCCCAGGAGTCCCCAGGAGCTGATCCTGAGACCCCCCAACCCCCGGCTGGATCTGCCAAGGTTGGGTTCCTGACAATGCAGCCTCCGAGGCAGGATGGAGCTGCTTGTCCTCGTCCCAACCGGTCGCTGGAGCGCAGGAGAGGGACCGCAGAGCCCGGCTCTGGGTGCAGACCAGGAGTTTGGGGTGCAACTCAGCAACTGCCCCCAGACCGCTGTGGTTTAGGGGCCGGGGGGAGCGAGTCCTTCAGCAGACAGAACCCCCGGCTGCAGGGGCGTGGGTTGACGGGGAGGTTGGGATGATGCTCTGGCCCCATCCTTGGCAGCTCAGCATCGCTCAGGTGGCCTCCGTGAGCTGCTGGCACAGAGGGGGCCGTGGTCTGTTGGGCTGGGTGTTGGGGCAGGGCTTTAGTGGGGCTTGGGTGCCCTGCTGGGTGCTGGGTCAGTGCCGGCACTGGGGTGGGCAGGTGGAGCTGGCAGAGCTTCTGCCCGTGTCCTCTTGCCGCAGGCTCTCGGCTTCGTCCCTCCTGCGGGGTCGCCGGCGCCTGACCCCAGCCCAGGGCCTCCCTGGGGCTGAGCACTGACTGTGGGATCCCAGGAGCACCCAGAGGTCCCCCATGAGCTGGCAAAACCACAGGGCAGTGATGGATTTATGGGATCTCGGGGCCTCCTCGGGTTGGGGTTGGTCTCCTCTCCCAGGATGAGAGGAGCCCCTCCATCCCAGGTCACCCCAGGGCAGGGTGAGGTTGGGCCCTGGGGCCCCCGGCGCCGCTCGGGTTGTTCCTCCCCGGTTTGGTTCTCATCCCCCCCAAGTGCCGCCGCCCGACCTTCACCCCCTTCTCCTCCTGCGCCTGCAGCATCAGCCCTGTCGCCAGGGCAACGCAGGGCCTGGCTGGGAGAAGCGGGAGAGGGGCCGGGAGCCCTTGGGCTGCAGAGAAGGGTTAGCCTGGGGGGTCGGAGCTGCTCTCCCCTGTGCCCCTGCCCCGGGCTGAGCCCCGAGCAGCACCCACGGGCACCCTGCTCCCCAGGAGGGTCTGAGCTCCCTGCCCGGGCTTGCTGGGTGCTCCTGGAAGGAGGCTCCCTGCAGACCCGGGCGCCGGGATGGACCTGGGAGCTGGGATGGAGCCAGGATGGACCTGGGATGGACCCGGGCACCGGGATGGACCTGGGAGCTGGGATGGACCCTGGCGCTGGGATGGAGCCAGGATGGACCTGGGATGGGCCCTGGCGCTGGGATGGGCCCAGGCACTGGGATGGCTGCAGCCCCCTCCCCATTCCCCCAGTTTGCTCCTCACGAGGTTTCTCGCCCTCCCCCAGAACGAGCAGAGCCCCGCTTGGGGATCGCTTTGCTCCTGCTGCAGCTGTTTCCTTTCTTGTCCTTCTCCCCAATTTAGCTGCAGTTTTTATCTTTTTCTCTTGTTTCTCTGATTTTTCCTGTGTCTGAGTTGGGCTGCTTTTCCCCTCAATCTTTTTTTTCACTTTGTTAATCCTTTTGCCATTTTTCCTGATTTTTTTTCTTTCAAACCTTATTCTTTTTCTGACTTTTTTCCTTTTTCTGATTTTTTTCCTTTTTCTGATTTTTTTTTTTCCTTTTTCTGATTTTTTTTTCCTTTTTCTGATTTTTTCCTCCCACACCTGGAGTACTGTGTCCAGTTCTGGGCTCCTCAGTCCAAGAGGGATGTGGAGCTGCTGGAGAGAGTCCAGCGTAGGGCAATGAGGATGATGAAGGAGGTGGAGCACCTCCCTTATGAGGAGAGGCTGAGGGACCCGGGTCTCTTTAGCTTGGAGAAGAGGAGACTGAGGGGTGACCTCATGAATGTCTACAAATATTTGAGGGGTGGGTGTCGGGAAGGTGGAGCTGGGCTGTTCTCGGTGTCAGGTAGTGATAGGACAAGGGGCAGTGGGTGTCAGCTGGAACAGAGGAGGTTCCACATCAACCTGAGAAGGAACTTCTTCACGGTGAGGGTGACCGAGCACTGGAACAGGCTGCCCGGGGGGGCTGTGGAGTCTCCTTCACTGGAGATGTTCAAGACCCGACTGGACAGGTTCCTGTGTGACTTGGTCTGGGTGATCCTGCTGTGGAAGGGGGGACTGGACTAGATGATCATAGGATCATAGGATCCTTCGAGGTCCCCTCCAATCCCTAATGATTCTGTGATTTTTGTTCCTTTTTCTGATTTTTTCTGATTTTTTCCTTTTACTAATTTTTTCCTTCCTGCTTTTTCCTTCCTGATTTTTTCCTTTTTCTGACCCTCCCCTTTTCTGAATTTTTCTGATATTTTCTTATCTTTTTTTCTTTTTCTGATTTTTTTCTGATTTTTTCTTTCAAATTTTTTTCCTTTTCGGTTTTTTCCTGATTTTTTCCTTTCATTTTTTCCTTTTTCTGACCCCCCCCCTTTTCTGATTTTTCCTGATATTTTCTTCTCTTTTTTTTCTTTTAATTTTTTTCCTTTTCGGTTTTTTCCTGATTTTTTCCTTTCATTTTTTCCTTTTTCTGACCCCCCCCCTTTTCTGATTTTTCCTGATATTTTCTTCTCTTTTTTTTCTTTTAATTTTTTTCCTTTTCGGTTTTTTCCTGATTTTTTCCTTTCATTTTTTCCTTTTTCTGACCCCCCCCCTTTTCTGATTTTTCCTGATATTTTCTTCTCATTTTTTCTTTTTCTGATTTTGTCTGATTTTTTTCTTTCGAATTTTTTTCCTTTTCGGTTTTTTCCTGATTTTTCCCTTTTTCTGATCCCCCCCTTCCTTTTCCGGACTCCTGTTTCTCCCGGCAGACCGGTCCCTTTCTCGGTTCCCCCCTTTTCCGATTTCCCCTCCCTCGGGCTCCCCTGCCTCCCCCTCCCCGCGCCTTTCCCTCCCGCTCCCCACACCCCCGGAGCCGCTGCTGCTGGTGGCAGGGAGCCCAGGCTCGCTCGGATCTCGGCAGCGCCGCAGCTCCCGGCCCCGCAGCTCCCGGCCCCGCAGCGCCCGGCGCCGCCGCCCCGGCTTTCGCAATCCCGCGGCGGGGGGGTCCGGGCTCCCTCGCCCCGAGCTGGGGCCCTTCCCCGCGGCGGGACCGCAGCTGCAGCCCGGCGGCCGCTCCCGCAGTAAGTTCCCGAGGCTGCAGCTCCGCAGCCGGGGTCGGTATTTGCCGGTGCCTGGGGGGGCTCCTGCGGCAGCTCTGGGGGGCTCCGGCGGTGCCAGCGGCTGGGGGGGATGTAGAAACCTCCGCTGGAGCCCTGGAGCTGCTTCCTCTCCCTGGGGTTGGGGTTTGGGTGCTGCCGGGGCACCTTCAGCGCCACCGTCGTTGCCCTCGGGCTCCTCGGGGGCTGCGGGTCGGGCGTCTGCAGGCGACTGCGGTGTCTGGAGCCGCTGGCAGGGACCGGGCTGGCCGGACGCGGTGGGGGTTGACTGGGGGGGCTCTGGGAGCTGCTGGGGAGCTGCTGGGGCATCGGGCTGGTGCCCGGGCAGCTCCTGGCCCCGCAGATGGCACCTTCCCTCCTCCCAGTGCCGGCTGCGAGGGCGCAGCTCCCCCACCCTGCTCCCACCCTCTACCAGCGACCTCCTCGCACTGAGCCTGGGGGAGAGAGAGCCCGGAGCCGGCAGCTCTGCTCCTGCTGCCCGGGGCTTACTGGGATGGAACTGGTGCCCCAGTGGGGATTGTTCCTCTGCGCCTGGTTTTCTCCAGACCCCTTTGGGGGGGTGGATGGGGGGGCTGCTCTGCGTCGCCGAGGTCTGACGGGATGGGGGCGAGGCTGCTTGCAGACAGTCCTGAGCCGGGCGGGATCCGTGCCCCCCGCCTGCGTCAGCGGCCGGCAGCTGGGCCCCCTCCAAGCCGCTCCGCTGGGCTTGTTCCGTAGCTGCTTGGTGGGGACGTTGGTCACATCCCCCCGTCATCCTCCCTCCCACGTTCCCCCTTCTCACATCCCTCCTCTCACATCCCGTCCGCCCCCCACATCCCTGTCGTGGCTCTGCTGGAATTGGAGTGGGCTCTGTGCTCTCACCCCCGTGCCCGTGGGATGAGCCCCGTCGCTCCCATGGGATGAGCGTGCCCCTGCCCATGGCATGATCCCATCCCTGCCTGTTCCCCCGTGGGCGTTCCCCAGGCCCAGGGCTGGTTTATCCCACTTCCAGCTCCGTGCTGAGCTGAGCTTCCCACTGTCCTTCCTTGGGAGGAGAAGGTTCCTGGGTTTCCTGGTTGCAGGAGAACCCCAAGTGGCCAGAAAAGTCCCAGGAGAGATCCCAGTGCTGGATTTGCTGGTGTCACTGGTGGGTTTGGAGCAGAATCCTGCGGGCTGGCAGCAGGTCTGAGCTCTGTGGGGCTGGGGCCGACCTCCCGCCCTTCGGGAAGCTCCAGGCAGGAAAACTGTTCCTGGAGGAACTGGGAACCTGCTGCTTCCGTGGGGCTCCCAGGAGGCTCTGGCTCAGGCCGGGAGCGTCAGTGGGCTTGGGAGCATCTCTGCGGCACAGCTGGGCTGCAGCTGGGGAGGGCAGAGCTGGAGGAGCCTCTAGCTCCTGCTGGCAGAGCCTCTGGCTCCTGCTGGAGGAGCCTGGGGCTGGGATTTGAGGCACCCCGAGCTGGGGTTGGTTTGGGATCCTCCATCGCTGCAGGGCTGGGGCAGAAAATGCACCCTGAGGCCGCAGAGCCGGCGATGGGTTCCGGTTCCCTCGGCGCTGGCAGGGCTGCAGCCCAGATCCCACCTCTGCCGGGCTCCCCCCGGGGAGCTGCCCCCGGCCCTAATCCCCTCAAGTGCCCGTGGCTAATCCTTCATTAGGATCTCATCGGGAGCTCGTTATCCCGTTAGGGCTTAGGGCCGCCGAGGAAGGGGCTCTGGCATCGCCGGGTGCCACGTGCTGCACCAGGATCTGCCCGGCTGAGGTGGCGAGGGCCGGCTGCTCCAGCCCAGTCCCACCAGTTGAAGAGTGGGTGGTGACTGTAGGGCTGGGGCTCCTGTCCCGCCGGCTGTGCCGGTCGGGTGCTGGGCGCAGGGGTGCCTCGCGGCTGCGGACCTGGTCAGTGCCAATGCCAGGGTCGGGTCCATCCTGAGCAGCTCTGGTGGGACTTTGGAGTGGGTTGTTGTTGGGGGTGACCCGGAGCAGGGCTGGGGGAGGGTCACCCCCTTCTCCCTGCTGTAGAAGCTTTGGCAAGGGGCATCGCCGGGCCCTGCGGAGGCTCTGTTTTCCTTGGTGCCAGCGGTCGGTGGGGAGGGCTCCGTCGCAGTCAGAAGGGTCTTGTTCATCTGCCCCGGGTCGGGTCGGTGTAGGAAGAGGAGCTGGGGGTTGCTGTTGGGTTTAGTGCTGCCCTGTCCTTGCTGGAGGGTCCCGTGGGAAGCTGCCCTCCTCCCCTGGGACCAGCAGCAGGGTCGGGAGCAGGGCTGGCATCGCCCGGGGTCAGGGGCGCTGTGAGGGGCTGGTGGCATCCTGCCCGGCAGAGACCCCCGGGAGCACCCTGGGCTGCGGTCCGTGCCGGCTCTTGTCCTTCCAGGAGGGCGGCAGCGATGCCCTTCGGGGTTGTCTGGCCGTGGGGTCGGGACCCAGGTAGAGCTTTCCCAGCGCCTCTCCCCTGTTCCCGGCCCTATAATTAGCACTGGCTGCCGGCCACCACATCCTGGAGATCCTGGAAAGAGGTCGCGGCTCCGCGGATTCCTGGGAACAGGGCTGCTGCCTGCTGGGAACGGGGCCGGGCTGGGCAGAAATAGGGCAAATGCTGGCCCTCGGCCCCGCTGCAGCTTAGGGGCCGCGACGGCCACCTCCTCCCTGCTCGGGGGAGGCTGAGCCGGCCTGGGGCTGAGGGGAGCCCCTTCTTCTCCGGGGTCTTGGTTTCCTCCTCTGCCTCATCCTGTCAGGGGCTGTGTGGGGCCGGAGAAGGAAGCAGCCCCCGGTCTTGGCTGTTCGGGGTCCCTTGGTTGCGGTTCCTGCGGGGTTGAGGTCCCTTTGCAGCAGGAGAAGCATCACCTTGATCCGAGGGGCCTTTCCAGCCCCAGGGATTCCAGGGGAGGAGCAGGATCCGACGTTCCCCTGAGAAGGGGAAGGGGTGCAGAGGGCTCTGCCCGGCTGGGCAGGGTGTCCTGGGACGGAGGAGGAACCTCGAGGTGGGAATCGGCCCTTCTCGCAGGAGAGAGGGAGAAATCCAGCCCCACTCCCCCAGCACAGAGGGTCCATCTGTGGGGAGGGCACTGCCAGCCAGCACAGCCCCCCCTGTCCATGGGGAGGGCACAGACCCCCCATCCATGGGGAGGGCACTCAGACCCCCACATCCATCCCTCACACCTGCTGCTGCCCGCTGGTTGCCAGCCTGGCCCTGGCCCAGCAGGGACTCTGCCCCCAGCCCCCACCCCAGCAGCTGGAGGTTTCACTTCTGCATCTGGGGGGAACTGGGCCAGTGAGAGCGAAACTCAGTGGCTCCAACGGTTACCCCCAGGCACAGCCCCCTCTCCACAGCCCACAGCCCCTGGCAGGGCTGGGGCAACCACAGGGCCACCATCACCTTTCCCCAGTGAGGACCGAGCTGGGGTGCTGGGCCAGGGACCCCATCTATGGGCAAAGCCAGGGCTCCCGGGGGAGCCTGGTCCCCCTCCGAGTGGAGCTGGTGGCACCCGAGCCCTGCTAGAGGAGCGTCGGTGGTGGCACCTCGGGCACGGGGAGGTCCTGCTGGCACCCTGGGCACAGGGAGCAGAGGGCTGAGCAGAGGGGAAGTTTGGAGTTGGTAGCCAAATGTTCGTGGCCCTGAGCCCCTTGCTGTGGGAAGCTGGAGAAAAGGGGAAGCAGCTGCTCTGCCCCTTGGCAATCTGCTCCGCACCCTCAGCCCCACAGTGGCCCCACAGCGGCCCCCTCGACCTTCCGCCTTGCAGTGGGATGCCCTTGTGGGGTGCCCCAGTGACTGATGCTGTCACGGGGCCGGGGGCTCCGTGGAGGGCGTTAGGGGCTCCTGGAGGGGCTTTGCCTCAGGCCCTTCACCCGCCGGCTCGGAGAGGGGCGTTGTAGGGGAGTGTGGTGTCGTGGGGGGTCTGCATCTGGGGTTCATCTGTGGGAGTGTGTTGGTTTGAGGGTCACATAGGAACAGGCTTCTGTCTGGGAGGACCGTCCCTTCCCCTTGCTGCCTCCATCCCTGCCCCATAGGATTTGTCTTTCCCTGGAGCCCTGGAGCTGGGGCAGCCCTGCACAGGGTCAGTCTGTGGGGTTGGGATGGGGCTGCGACACAGCCGAGGGCTGCAGGAGTCTGGGGTCACCATCCCAACCGCCGCTGCCCTGGCCCCGTCCGTCTGTGCTGCTGCTGGGGACTGTCCTGGGGCCCCCAGCCCCTGCAGCGACCTCTGGGGGGGCTCCGTCGGGGTGTCCCCGCTGTGCGGAGCCCCAGGCGCTGGCTGGGCTCTGTGGGCGCGGGGTGCTCTCCTCGGGGATGAGGTGGCCGGCCCGCGGCCGCAGCAGGGAGCCCGAGCAGCCGGGCACAGCTCCTCGCTCTGCTGCTGGGGCCCCGGGAGCTCCCGGAGCGCTGGGGGCTGCTGCCCCTGCGCCTCAGTCTCCTCTGGCGCAGCAGCCCTGCCCGTCCTGCGACCGCTCCCCAGGGGTCTCCTTGCCTGTGTTCCCTGCCGCGCCTCCGGGACCCCCTGCTCCCCGAGCCCCCGGCTCCGCGGCTCCTTCCCCCCACCCCAGCTCCGTCCCCTTCCCCACCCACACCCCATCTCCAGGCACGCAGACGTCTCTGCCTTTCGGGGCTCGGGGTTCCCTGCAGGTGCCCACAGCCCCTGTGGTGATGCCAGGGATTGGGGCAGTGTGGGATGGGACCCCCCGGCGAGATGGGCTGTGCCGGCAGCCCCGTCCCTGCCTCCACCCCAGACTGACAGCCCCTCGCTCTGCCTTTGCAGTTTGACGGAGGAGCGGTGGCTGCAGCTGGTCCTCTGGCAGGAGAGGAAGATGCAGGAGGCTGTGTAGCAGGTAAGGGGGGAAATCCCAGCTCTGCAGCTCTTCTGCCTGGAGTTGGCTCCCCAGCCCCGGGCCGGTGTGAGGAGGGGACCCCTAGGGACACCACCTCTGGCCAAGGTCACCCCGGCTGCAGGCGGCTCGTCCGGACAGGGACTGACAGGACTGCTGGCCAGCTCTGCTGTTACTCCATCCCTCGCGGTCCCCAGACCTCGAGCGCCGCTGAAGAAGGGCCCCAGGTCTGCGATTTCCCCCTTCCCACCCCGAAACGTTGGCTTCTCCCTGCTCTGCAGGGACGGCAGCGGGAGAGGCAGCGCGCAGCCCCGTGGTTCGGGGGGCGCCCCTGCTGTCCCCGATACTGGAATCAGTGAAAGGGGAGGTGCAAATGCCGCCCCGGCCCCAGCTCCCGGAGGGTGGGGGCCGGATCCTGGCTGCTCAGCGGCTGCGTTTGCTGGGCTGAGGAGGTTCCTCAGAGCTGGAGAGGGGCCAGGTCATTTATTTGGTGCCGTTTCCCTGGCAAGGTCAGGGCCAAGGGCTTCATCCCGCTGGTGGTGAAGCTGAGGGAGAGCAGCTCCTCCAGCTCAGGGCAGGGTAGAAGGGCCCTGGTCTGTGGGGCAGGGGAGGGGGAGGCCGGGAAGGCTCAAACCGGTCCCTCCCATTGTGGCTGCGCTGAGCTCAGGGTGGGAGCAGAGGGCAGGACCCTCTGTGGCACCAGTCTCCAGTCCAAGCTCCACCGACTCCACATCGACCGGTTACAGCTGTAGCCCCCAGCCGCAGTGTTTGGGGTCAGCAGTGTCGCGTGGGGCAGGGCAGGAGCAGCTCGGAGCTGCTGGCGGCTGCACAGAGCTGCACGGGACCGCGACACCTGGGGAAGCAGCATCTCCGGGGGCTGCTGCAACCCGCGTCCCCTTCTCGCCAGAGCTGAGCAGTGGGATCAGCGTCACCCCTGCTGCTGCGGAGCCGTGGCATGGCGGGCACCAGGGCACGGCGGGCACCGTGGCACAGCGGGCACCGGGGCTGTGTCCTGTGCCCTGCAGCAGCCAGGGGGTTCTGCTGCCCTCTGGCCTGTTGCTCCTGGCGTTGGTGGCCTTCACTAAGTGCCTCTGGCGGGTCCTGGAGGCGGCTGGGGGGATCATGTTGCTGTGCCCATCGTGTCGCTGTGCCCATCATGGTGCCAGGGTGCAGACGGAGGTCACCCTGAAACCCCCAGCAGACCTGGGCAGCCTTGGGTGCCCCTGGGATGCCGTGGCTCTGCCCTGCCCTTTGCTCTCCTGAGCTCAGCCCGTGTTTTGCCACTGAGGAGGGTGAGGGGGTGCAGAACAAGCCGCCTTCAAAGCCCTTTTCCCCTGGGGCCCAGCCAGCTTGGAGCAGGACTGTCCCTGACCCCGCTGACCCCACGCAGGGGCTCCCATCCCCATCCCGCAGTGCCCCCCGCCGGCGCTGGGGTGGCAGAGGAAGCGATGCCGGGCGCTGGGGTGGCAGCTGTTTGGGGCCGGCGGCTCCCTTCCCCTTCGGTCGCTTCCCCTCCTCCTTCTCCTCTTCCTGCTGCCTCTGCATCTGCCTCTGGCCAGGCGCCCCAGACCTGCCCTGGGGCTGGTTTTTGGGGTGGGGGGGACTCGGGGGCCGGCATCTCCATCCCGCAGGTTTCCGTGGCGGAGCAGGACGCAGCCAGCCTGGCTCCTGCCAGACCTCTCACTCTTTCCACTGGGGAGTTAAAATTAGCAGCTGCTGTTTTTAAACCAGGCGGCGCTTTCAGCCTCCCTGGCCCGAACGGGCTTCCTCTGATTCACCCTGCCCTGCCCCAACCGCAGCCCCTGCCCCTGCCCCAGCCCCTACCGCTGCCCCAGCCCCAGCCCAACCTGTTTGGGTTTTTCTCTCGATTTCCCTGTTTCTCTTGGTTTTCACTGAACTTCTGTGGTTCCTGTGGGACCCTTTGGCTGCTCTTCCCCTGCCGTCCATTCCAATCGTTTTTGTAACCCCCCTCCCCACTGTTCTGGGGTTTGATCTGTTCTCCTTCCCTCCCTCCCTCCCTTTCCCAAGTGCGGGTGACGCTGCAGCGCCGGTGCCCGGCTGGGAGCCAAGCAGGGAGCCCGCTGACGCCCCGGCCCCGATCGCCTTTCAGCCAGCCCAGCGCCGCCCCGGGAGCCCCTTCCTGAGCTCAGAGCTCTGCCGCTGCCGCTCTGCCGGGGGGCTGCCTGCCCGGGCCCCCCGTCTCCACCGTGAGCCAGACCCTGCGCGTGAGTCTCCCTCCTCATTCTGCCCCCGGCCTCTGCACCTGGACCCGCCGCCTGCGCCGGGAGGGGGCCTGTGCTCCCTAACTGGGGGTGGGTTTGGCTGCGCCAGGGTCGGCTCCCAGAGGACAACTCGAGCGGGGACGATGCCGCCGGCGCCGGCTGGGATGCAGGAGGGGTCCTTTAGGACCCTCTGCCAGGGCCCCCAGACCGGGGAGGGAGGGTGGGTGCAGGGTGCTGTGGCCGGAGCCCTGCTGCGGTCGGAGGGGCCGTGGCAGCCCGGATCTGCGAAGGCAAACAGGAAGGCGGCCAGGGAGCTGCCCACCCCGAGGTGCCCGAGGAGCCGGGGCCGCGCTGGGGGTGCCCAGCACCTTCTCGCTGGGGGCCGCTTCCTCTTGGCCGGGGCCGGGCGCTCGCCAGAGCGGGAGGTGAGAGGGCGCCATGGGCCGGCGGGCGCCGCCTGCACCCCGTAACCCAGGGCTGGCAGAGGCACCGGCCCTGCCGAAACCCTCCTGGAGCACTCGTCCGGGGTGGGCTAAGGGCAGGGCCCTTCTCGCGGGCTCCGGGCAGCCCCGTGCCCGGCCGGGCTGGGGTTTGGCGCCAGGGCCGCAGCGTCCGGTGAGTGAGCAGCGACAGCTGAGCCCCAGCTGTCCGCCCCCACCCCGGCCGTGAGGAGCGGCCCTGGCAGCCCGCGGCCGACAGAGCCGGGGCCGACAGAGCCAGGGCTGGCTCTGCTGGGGTTTCTCGTTCTCGTGCCCCCTCCTCACTCTCGGTCACTTCGGTTTGGGTTCGGTGGTGGCTGCAGCCCGGCTCGTGACTCTCGGTGGGGTTTGGCGGCTCCTTCTTGTCCCCCAGCACTTGGGGCCGTGGGTCTGGGGGCCACCGGGTGGTCCTTGCTGCTGGGTAAGGGTGGCGATGCTCTGCGGTCCCCAGAAGGGGTTCAGACACCTGGTCGCTGTGGCCTTGGGGTGTGATTCAGGGGCAGGGCTGGCGTTGGGGTGATGGTTGGACTGGATGAGCTGTGAGGTCTATTCCAGCCTTTGTGGTTCTGATTGTATAAATTCTATTCTGTCTACAACTATTTGAGGGGTGGGTGTCGGGAGGATGGGGCTGGGCTGTTCTCGGTGTCATGTAGTGATAGCACGAGGGGCAGTGGGTGTCAGCTGGAACACAGGAGGTTCCACATCAACCTGAGAAGGAACTTCTTCACGGTGAGGGTGACGGAGCACTGGAACAGGCTGCCCAGGGGGGTTGTGGAGTCTCCCTCACTGGAGATGTTCAAGACCCACCTGGATGAGTTCCTGTGTGACTTGGTCTGGGTGATCCTGCTGTGGAAGGGGGATTGGAGTAGATGATCCTTCGAGGTCCCTTCCAATCCCTAATGATTCTATGATTCTGTTTGAAGACCCAGTGGTGCCCGGTGGTGCCCAGTGCTGTCCTGGTGTTCCCCGGTGGCTGTGAGCTGAAGCAGGTTGAGGGTGGAAGCCGCAGGGCACATCCACACCTCTGGGCAAAGCAGATGGTGGCCAGGGCCAGGGGGTGCTGCTCGGAGCTGTGACAGTTGGGCCTGGGCGCTGGGACGGAGGCAGGAGCCTGGTCCTGCCTGTTCCTGGTGGTGGTGGGCAGGTCCTTCCATCGGCCTCCCCAGGGGCCATTGGGGAGCTCTGCTGCAGGCTCCTGCTTCCCGGGTCCCCACAGGGCTGGCAAGTCCAGCTGAGCTGCTGGTGGTCCTTGTGGTGCTCAGGAGGAGCTGGTGGCCACCATCCCCATCCTGAGCAGAAGGTCCAGCAGCTCCTTGGGCAAAAGGCAGGGGTCAGCAGGCAGCCCTGAGGGGGTGACCCCGGTCCCACCCCGTTTCCCCAGGGGTGTTCTCACTCCCTACCATGTCCCGTGGGGCTGCCCAGGGGTCTCATCGCTCTCGCTGGTGCTCAGAGCAGCGGTCAGGTCCCGGGGAGTTTCCCCTGGGTAAAGCCCCCTCTGGTGCTGGAGAGCCCCTGGGCTCCCTGCAGGGAGGGTTTTGCACCCGGGGACCCCGTTCCCACATCCTGGTGCTGGGATCCTGCCCCCCATGCAGGAGCTGAAGGCAGGGCCCGTCCCTCTTTGAGGCTGTAGGTTCCTTCCAGTGACCCCAGTGCTGGTCCAGCGGGGCCTGGCTGAAGTGGGGGTGCTCGAGGAAATGGGGGTGGCACTGGGGTCTGGGGGAGCCTCGTGTGCCCCGCTGCTGCTGCTGCTGCTGCTGCTGCTGGGCTCTTGTGGGGTTTTGTCGTTAATGAGTCACCCTGTCCCCTGTCACCGTCCCCCTCCTCATTAGCGGGGAGCGCGGAGCCGCGCTGACAGCGCTGACAGGGGAGGCTGCGCGGCTGCCGCTGCGGCGCAGGGCTCCGCCAGCTGCCAGCTGCTTAGTTCGTGCCCTGCGGGGAGCCGCGGGGTGGGCGACGGGACCCGTCATGGGCTCCCGCTCCCCGTCCTTCGGAAACAGCCCACCGAGCGCGGGCGGGAGCGCTCTCCCCCGGCCTCGGGCTGGCAGCTGGGGAGGGAGCCCTGGAGAGGGGCTGGCAGAGACGGGGCACAGCCTGATGTGGTCCAGATGCCCCTCCCTGGGGATGGAGTGGGGCCGAGGACAGATTCACAATGGATTGGGGCTGAGCCGGAGCTGGGGTGGCAGTGGACTGAGGACAAGGGTGGACTGGGGATGAGGATGGAAATGGGGTGGGGACGAGGCTGGCCGGGGCGTGAGGGTGAAGGTGGTGCAGGGCCACCCCGTGCGAGCGGCTGGTGCTGTCCAGGAAGGGGCCAGCAGTGCTGGCGGCGTGGCACAGGGGTTTATAGACTCCTGGGGGAGCAGAAGAGCGCTCGGGGTGATGGGTGACCCCGCACCAAGGTCACAGCTCGAGGTCGCTGGGTTTCCTTTGCACCTTCCGCGTGGTTGAAAGGAGCTGCCCGAGCCCCGGGTTTCGTGCCGGCGCTGGCTCAGCCCCGCAGTCCCTCCCTGCGCATCTCCCTCCAGGGCTGCCACCCTGAGAAGCCACGTGGCACGAGGGGCTGTGAGTCCCCTCCTGTCCCAGTGCCCTTGGCACAGGGTGACGGTGCTTCGCAGCCCCGAACGGGGCCCTGTGCTTGCTGCTGCCCTTGCCCAGGGCTCCTGCTCAGCTGCCCGGGTCCCCTCCAGCCGCTGCTGGTGTTGTGGGGAAGGTCACTGGAGTCACCCAGCCCTGGGCTGGGCTGTGTTTAGGGTGCTGGATGTGGTGGCTGCCCCAGCTGGCCTCGGCGTGGGGTGGGATTTGGGGTGCAGGGCAGCAGGGAGCCTGCTCTGGGTGCTGCTGTGGTGCCACCATCGCCTGCTGCGGTGTCTGGGGTCCCCGCTGGGTGCCCTTGGGGTCCACGCTGGTGCAGATGGGCGCCCAAGTTGCAGGGTAAGCGGAAAACCAACGCTGCTGTAAGGATGTCCCCCAAATCCTTTCCCTCCCCCTGCCTGGCACCGGCAGATGCTGCTTCTCCAGCAGCAAGGAAGGGCTTCTCTCCCCCTCCCTCCCTCCCTCCCTCCCTCCCTCTCCCCAGCCCTGGCTGGGTGCAGGGTTTGCTGCGGCTCCGCAGAGCTGCTGCCTGCGCTGGCAGCTGCTTTTCTCCAGAGATCCCGAATCTGGGTCACCAGCCTGTGTCTCCTGCAGATTCCTCAGGGGATGGAGGGATCCAGCCCCAGCTCTCCCCAGCCTCCCCTCGGCTCTGCCTGCAGCCGCTGGGTCGGATCCTGTGCGGGCCCAGCTGGCCCAGCTGCTGGTTCCCCTGCGGGTCCCACTGGGTTGGCACCTGCTGGGTGAGCAGGGCCCGGCCCCCCGGGGGCAGATTTGGCTGAGCAGGACCCTGCAGCTGCATTTCCTCCCCACAGCCCCTGCCAGCAGCTGGAGGCTCAGCACCGGAACCTCAGCAGCATCATCCCGAAACCAGAACAGCAGCTCTGGAGGAGACCCCAGTGGGTCGGGGTGGTTTTGTTCTCGGTTTGTCGATAACAAGGTGCCAAACACCAGAGCCGAGGGGTCGGGAGCCCTTCCTGGGGCTGCCTGACAGTCAGAATGCTGAGGAGGTGCCGCACGGCTGCATCCCCTCCCCGGAGCAGCATCCCCTCCCCGGAGCAGCATCCCCTCCCCAGAGCTGCATCCCCCCTCCCCAGAGCAGAGCTGGTGCAGTCCCTCGGTGCTGAGGCAGGGAGGGAAGAGCAGTTTTAACAGCAATGTAGGGGCTGGCTTTTAGGGGAGGGGGCTTTGCCCTGCTCAGAGTGGGAGGAGGAGGAGGAAGCTGGTGCTGCCAATCCAGGAGCCGCCAGGAAGGAACCTCTAGGCCCTTGGTGCTGGTGAGGAGGGTTCATTGATGACCTCAACAGCTTAGCCCCAAAGGGCAGAGCCGGCCGGCGGCGCTGGAGGCGGCAGGAAGGCAGGACTTGCCCCTGCTGGGTTCGGGACGTGGCTCCGGCTCGGTCCGTGTCCCTGGGGCGCCCCAGGTCCAGCTCTGTCTGCAGGTGGGGACTGGGCCACGAGGCTTTGTGCTGGCGCGAGAGCCGGGAGCCCTCGGCTGTGGTCTCCTGGCCTGCACCCGTTTTTAGGGCCGTTTGTGGGGTTCTTTGCAGCGGGGGCTGCCCGGCTGCTCGAGCCCCCTGCGGGTGGACTCACCCTGTTCTCCTGCCCTGTGCTCTGGGCCTGCGGTGGTGCCTCAGGGTGTGGGGCTGCTCTCGCCTGCGCAGAGCGTCGTCGCTCAGCCCAGCACCACCCCAGGACGGGGAGAAGGGCTCTCGCCCCGCTGCGGTGGGTGAAAACCACTTCCCACGGAGCAGGGCTCGGGGCTGGGCTCGCTGCTGCGGGCTCTGTCCCGCTGAGGGGCGGATCCTGCAGGGTGTCACCTGTGCCCCGGGAGCTGCCCCGGGTGGGGAAAGGCGCCCGTGGGACCTGTCAGCACGGCCGTCGCCTCCCTTTGGTTGAGGGCTTCTGTGCCGCTGGCGGACCCCCAAAAGCTGTGAAGGAGACTTTGTCTCCTTCTCCGAGCCCTGTGCTCCGGGCTCTTCGCTCTGAACGGACTCGGTGGTCCCTGCAGGTCCCTTCCAGCTTCTGGGGTCTTCTCCAGCTCCATCTCCTTTTAGGTGATGGTGGAGGAGGGTCCGGTGCTGATGCTTCCCCCTGCAGAGGTGGGAGGAGCGCTGAAGGTGCTGGGTGGCTGCTGCTGGTGGGACCCAGAGCTCTGCCCAGGTTTCTTGGGGCTGCAGATGCTCCTCAGAGCGGGGCCCTGTGGCTGCTCTTTGTGGAACAGCCAGCTGGGCAGGAAGCTGGGGGGTGCCGGGGGCTGAGCGTGGGCTGGGGGAGAAGCAAAACCCAAAACCCAAAGGCACCCAGAGAAAGCTGAAGGTACCCGGAGGCACCTAAAGACAGCCAGAGGCACCCAAAAACACCCCGGGGGAAGGAAGCAAAGTCCTTGTTTTCCTCTGGGATCTTCCTGGATCACTGACTGCTGAGAGGTGCTCTGGGACCGGGGATGCTCTGGGACTGGGAGATGCCTTGGCACTGGTGATGACCTTGGACTGGTGATGCTCTGGGACTGGGGATACCTTTGGACTGGGGATGTCCTTGGACCGAGGATGCTCTGGGACTGGTGATGCTCTGGGACTGGTGATGCTCTGGGACTGGTGATGTCCTTGGACTGGTGATGCCTTTGGACCGGGGATGCTCTGGGACTGGTGATGCTCTGGGACTGGTGATGCCTTTGGACTGGGGATGCTCTGGGACTGGGAGATGCCTTGGGACTGGTGATGACCTTGGACTGGTGATGCTCTGGGACTGGTGATGCTCTGGGACTGGTGATGTCCTTGGACTGGTGATGCCTTTGGACCGGGGATGCTCTGGGACTGGTGATGCTCTGGGACTGGTGATGCCTTTGGACCGGGGATGCTCTAGGACTGGTAATGCCTTTGGACCTTGGATGCTCTGGGACTGGTGATGCCTTTGGACCAGGGATGCTCTGGGACTGGTGATGCCTTTGGACCAGTTATGCCCTGGGACTGGGGATGCCCTGGGATCAGGAGTGCCCTGGGACTGGTTTCTTGGAGCTGTCTGCAGAGGGACGGAGAGCAGCAGCCGCAGGCCCTCCCTTGGGCCTTGGGGTGGGAGAGGAGCAGGAGGAGCTGGGTCGGGGCTGCCTGCAGATGCTGGGGGTGGGCGTGGGGTGGTGGGAGAGGAGAAGCAGCTGCTCTGACTCACCGGGGTTCTTCGTGCTCTTTGTACCAGCAGCGAGGGCTGGGGGCTGCCAGGAGCAGGCAGGTCTGAGCTGCTCTGGGACTGGCTTCTCCCTCTGCCCGGGGCTTGGCAGAGGGCACCGGGGCCTTGGAGGTGACGACACTGCTGCTCTGACCCAGCCCCTCACAGGGGAACCAGGGAGGGACAACCCCGGCGCTGGCTCCGCTCCCTCCTGACTCTCCTTCCCCTCATCCCTAAGGACTGGGTCTCCGTGCTGGTTGTGGGGGAGCCGTGGGTCTCCTTCTGTTCCCAGTGACCCAGGAAAGGCCTTGCGGAGCTCCCAGTGGGAGATGAGCGCAGGGGATGGGGCCAGACGGAGCCGATGGGTGCTGAGGATGGGGAAGGGCTGGAGTGTCTGGGGGGACGGTGGTTCCCAGGCACAGGAGTCTCCTCCTCCTCCTCCGTGAAGCATCCAGTGTGGGAAACCTCTTGGGCTGCATCCTCTGGGGGTTTCCAGGACCCAGGTGGGGTCTAGTTGCTGAGACCCCCCTCCCCAGCTCTGGGGCAGGGTGCTGCTTGGCTCCTGGGGTCTTGGCTGCTCTCACTGTTGTCTCTGTCTCCTTTTCCAGGTCCCTGAGCAGCCGCTGACGGCGAACCCCCCTCGCTGGAGCTGGCCGCAGGCCGGGGGCTACCATGAACTAACGCAGAGCAACCCAGCCCTCCTCTTTTTTATTTCAGTTTCCAGTTTGGGGATTTTTTTGAGATTTCTAATTTATTTTTCTATCTGGGGCCTCTGGTTCTTTGTTTGGGGGCGTGCTGGGGGTTTTCTTCCACCCCTTCCCACTCTTTAATGAGAAGAGGGGTTTAAAAAGGGGGTTCCTTCGCCCCTCTCCTCAACCAAAGTCGTTCCGGCGGCGGCCGTGGCCGCCGGGATCTCCAGGGAAGGATGGGGAGGAAAAAGATCCAGATCCAGCGGATCACGGACGAGCGCAACCGGCAGGTGGGTGCTTTCCCTTCCCGGGTGTTGGGAGGGTTCTGCTTCCCCATCTCCACCCTGCTCCGGGCCAGCCGGTGCCCCCGCGCCCTGGGATGGGGCCACGGATGGGGCTTCTCCGCCCTCTCTGCGGAGGAGGTGGTGGCCTCCCGCTCTGCCCTATAGCCCGGATCTGCTCTGTGGGCTCAGAAAAGGCCTCACCCTGTGGCCCTTCCCTCCAGAGCAGAGGTGGCCGGGCTGGGTGGGACAGGCTGGATGTGCTGGGGCCGGAGGGACGTTCCAAACCCTCCTGGTGACGTTCCTGTGCCGCTGGATCTGGGGGTCCTGCTGTGCAGGGGGTCGGGCCGGATGCTCTCTGGAGGTCCCTTCCAGGCCCTAGTGACTGGATGTGGGGGATCCTGCTGTGCAGGGGGTCAGACCCTTCCAGGCCCTGATGTTCCCTGATCCTGTGACTCGCTGGGGCCGCGCGAGGAGGGGGCACAGAGCTGCTCCTCGGGGATGGAGGCTCGGGGTCCCCACAGGGCTGAGATCAGGCAGAGCTGGGGTCGGGCAGTCCCTCTCCAGAGCCTTCCCTGCGGGGTGAGGGCTCTTCCCAGACCGGGTCCTGCTGCTGCTGGGCCACGAGGAGCCCGGAGCAGGGGCCGGAGGCGAGTCAGAGCCCCTAATGGCATTAGGGGAATTACGGGGAGGATTTGCCAGGACAGATCAGGCCGTCAGCCCCTCAGGGGTGGCGCCGCTGACTCTGGCCCTGGCCAGCGTGGTTGGCGTCAGGGAAAGGCAGGAGCCCCGCGGCCGCGGGGCCCTAATTCCTTGCTGGCCCCGCTGGCGATCGGCTTAGGCCCCGCAGCGCGCGTCGATACCCTCTTAGCCGCACGCGGTTAACTCTTCCCGGCGAGGCTAGCGCCCGGCGCCAGCGGGAGGGCTGCGCTGTGCCGCGGGGGCCAGGCTGCCGCAGGGACCCGCCTGGCCGGGGCTGCGGAGGGACCGTCCCCGGCGCCGAGCTCCCTGTGCTGCTGGGGGTCGGCTGGCGGCCCCGTGCGCTCCGGCGCTGGGCCAGCCCCGGGCCGCCGTTCCTAGCCCTCGCGGCCGGTCGCTGCCCTGGCGTCTCTCATCCCGTGGCCCCCCGCGAGCTGGGTTTTGGCGGCTGCAGACCCAGCCGCCCCGGCTGTTCCCTCGCCCTGGCGGGGACGGCACCGGTTTTCCTCCCGGTGTGACTCAGAGCCACGGGGACAGCGACTCACGGGTGCCCCGGGAGGGCCGCTGCCGCTCCCGGCGGTGCCGGCCCTCGAGCGCCCTGGCTGGCGGCGGCACGTGGCGCGGTGCCCTTCGCGGGCTCAGGCGATTAGGGCCGAATCTCGTTACTGCTTAATCACTGCTGGCTGCTGCAGGGAGGGGCAGCAGCTCCCTGCCCCTGCTCTGCCCTCCCGCTCCAGCCCCAGGGGTACCCCGGGTGCCACTGGCGGCATCGCTCGGTGCCCGCGGGGCAGCTCCAGGCGGAGCTCTGTCCCCATCACCTCGAGCAGAGCCCCCTTCACTCTCCTCCCTCGACGCTGCAAACCGCAGCTGCTGGGCTGCGGGGGCTCTGAGTGGGGCAGAGCCCGAGACCCAGGGACACCTCCAGCCCTTCCTGAGCTGCTGCTTCACCCCTGAGAGGGACCCTGAGCCCAGCCCTCACCTCTGCCCTTTCCTTCCCTTTAGCTCTTTGGCCCAAGGGCCCTGCTGCAGTGTGGGGTTGCCCCACGGCAGCAACTTCCCCAGGAGCTGGGTCCTGTCAGCAGCCTTGAGCCTGGACTGGCAGATGCAGCCCCATGTCTGCCCGGGGTCTGGAGCCTGCACCCAGCTCCATCCTCGTCCCCCTCCAGCTCCATCCTCGTCCCCCTCCAGCTCCATCCTCGTCCCCCTCCAGCTCCATCCTCGTCCCCCTCCAGCTCCATCCTCGTTCCCCTCCAGCTCCATCCTCGTCCCCTCCAGCTCCATCCTCGTTCCCCTCCAGCTCCATCCTCGTTCCCCTCCAGCTCCGTCCTCATTCCCCTCCAGCTCTGCCCTCGTCATCTCCAGCTGGCTGGGCTGAGCCCTGCAGCAGTTGCCCTGTTGGCTGGCAGCTCCAGGAGGGCTGGGTGGGAGAACGAGGGATGTGGGGGGACAGGCGTTCAGCCACCACAGGGAGCCTGGAGCCACCCTGGCCCCCAGCCAGACGCAGCTCTGCTGGGCAGCGGGTGCTTTCCAGCGCCGATCCATCACCTCAGCTCTTGGGAAGCCTGTGGAGGAGCCCAAAGCAGGGGGAAGAGAGGAGGGCCTGGAGAGCTTGGGGCGGGCACCCAGCTGGGGGAACTGGGCGGCAGCAGGTGCCCTCTGCCCTCCCGCTCCCTTTGCCTTTCCTTCGGGGGGGCAGAGGTGCTGACGGGGGTCTCCCTGCCCAGGTGACCTTCACCAAGCGCAAGTTCGGGCTGATGAAGAAGGCCTACGAGCTGAGCGTGCTGTGCGACTGCGAGATCGCCCTCATCATCTTCAACCACTCCAACAAGCTGTTCCAGTACGCCAGCACCGACATGGACAAGGTGCTGCTCAAGTACACCGAGTACAACGAGCCGCACGAGAGCCGCACCAACGCCGACATCATCGAGGTGGGTGCACGCGGCGGGTGCTGGCGGGGAGGGATCCGCTGCTGGGCCAGCTCTGTGGGCTCCAGCCTGCAGCAGCCCCGGCTCTGGGCGGTGAGATTGGAGCTGCCTCGAGCTCTGTGGGCTCCAGCCTGCAGCAGCCCCGGCTCTGGGCGGTGGGGTCTGAGCTGCCTCGAGCTCTGTGGGCTCCAGCCTGCAGCAGCCCCGGCTCTGGGCGGTGAGATTGGAGCTGCCTCGAGCTCTGTGGGCTGACCGCTGCCAGACCGAGCTCTGGGGGGGCTGCGTTAGAGGCCCTGGGTGCTGCTGCTGGCATCGCCCCACCGGTCCTCTCGAAGGGCACTGGGAGCAGGTTGGGTTGGGAGGGACCTCTGGTGCCTCTCGCCAGCCCTGCTCCGAGCTCAGCTGACCTCGGGGGGGTCTGTCCAGCCACCTTCCGTGTGTCCAGCGAGGCCAAACCCCGGCGGTGCCCCGGCTGGGCTCCTCCTGCGGCCCTCGACAGGAGGTGGAGGAGCTGCTGCTGCCTGGGCTGTGTCTCTCCTGCTGCCCTTGGGCTTTGGGTTTCCTCCAGGAGGAGCCAACGAACCCACCTGCCCCCCTGAAACTTGGAGGGGGTTTGTTTTTAACGGTCTCTCCCTTTGCGGAGAGGCTTTGCCTTGAGGTTCTCACCCCGTGGCTGGGAGCCGCAGCCGAGCTCCTCGCCGGGGTCTGGAGGCTGCCGGGGGTCCTGCTCGGGCTCCAGAGGAGGCTCGGAGATGCCCTTGGCTGGCCCGTTGGCAGCAGCTCGTGCCCGCCCGCGGGGAGAGGGATCCCTGCTGGGTCGGTGCTGGCCGGTGCAGCCTCCCCAGGCTGCTCAGCCCTTGGCACCCGGAGACTCTCTGCTTGCACCAAGCGAGAGGAGAGGAGCATCGGCAGTGGAAGGAGGCTGGGGGGCAGCAGGGCTGCCCTGGAGCAGAGCCTGCAGGGGAGCACTGGTGGGTTTGGGGCCGGCTGGAGCTCCCCTCCCCGTCCTTGCCTCACCCTGCAGGGCTTCGCTGAGCCTTGGGCTCTTTGTCTTCCACGTTTGCCCCCGCAGGAGGCAGTTTCTGTCGCCCAGGTCCGGCTGTGTCCCCACTGCACCCCGTGTTCCTTGGTGGTTCCCAGCTCTGGGCTCCTCCAGGATGGGCTTTGCATCCTCGAAGCTCCCCCTGCCTCAGTTACGGGGCCGTGACTCGGCCACCAGACAGGGCTTTCTGGGGCTGCTGCAGGCATCGGCCAGCGGCTCCTTTCTGCCCTGAAAGGCTCCAGCAGCGTGTCAGGAAGGCTGAGGAGCAGCTGGCTCCTGGCTGATCAAGGCAGAAGCTTCGTGGTTCCATTTTCCTGATGGGGAGGTGGGGACTGGTGGCTCCCGAGGCTTCACTGAGCCTGGGGCTCCTCTTCCAGTGGACTGGGAGGCTCCTGGGGCTGAAGGTGCTGGTGCCACCAAGCCCGGCAGTGCAGAGCGTCCCAATTCTGTTCTGAAACCAGAGACCCTTCCTTTTCACTCTGTGGGGCGACTGGGGACACCCCGTCCCCGTGGGGCCGCCCTCGAGGGATCTGTCCCCTGGCTGAAGCTGCCCTGGGCTGCTCCTGCCCCGCTCAGGAGGGGCTCAGCACCCCAGATGCCTTCGGGGACTGCCCGAGGCCGGGGCTCTGGCCCTGTGAGCCCCGTGGCTCCCTCCCTCCCTCCCTCCCTCCCTCCGGCTGCCGCAAGCTTTTAAGTCTGAGAGGATCTGCCCTGATGCGGAGAGGGGGGCTGCCCCGGCGGGCGGGGGGCACGCTGGGCGCCACGTGCGCGCTCTCGCCTCGCGTTTCCTCGCAGCCCCGCCGACGAGCCTGTCCCTGGGCCAGGCGCTGGGGGCACAGGGCTGCCCCCGAGCTCCTCACCCCTGGCGGGGACGGCGGCGGGAGCTCCCGCGGGGGGCTGCTGGTCCCTGGGGTGGGAGCGGCGGCTCCGGGCAGGGTGCTGGGGGGCTGCTGAGGTGCTGCTGGTGCTGTGTCCCCACCCTCAGCCTCCTCCTTGCCCTCTTCTTCGCCCTTCTTCGCCCCCTTCTTCACCCTCTCCTCAGCTTCAACTTCATCCTAATTACCTTCTTCACCCCCTTCTTCACCCTCATCCTCACCCTCTTCTTCACCCTCTTCACCTTCATCTTCACCCTCACCTTCACCGTCATCTTCATGCTCCTCTTCACGCTCCTCACCCTCTTCTTCACTCTCTTCTTCACCCTCTTCTCACCTTCATCTTCTTCACTCACTTCTTCACCCTCATCCTCACCCTCCTTCATCCTCATTCTCACCCTGTTCCTTGACCCTCATCTTCACCCTCCTCCTAGCCCAGACTTCCCCGCAGCCGTCTCCGAGGGAGGTCCCCACATCCTGCTCCGCTGTGGTTTCCTCTCCCATGTCCTGCACTTCCTGCTGCCCAGTTTGGGCTGGAAATCTGCTCCAGCAGGAGCTGGGGAGAGTGGGACCTGCTATGGGCCCTGCTGTGGGGGATCCCCGTGGGTGGGGGCCCCTGGGGGTGCCAGGGTTTGGTGACTCTTGGGGGTGTCCCTGGAAAAGAGGGGAAGGGGAGAGAGGACCTCACAGGGACCCCGAAAGCGGGAGTCTCTCTGGGGTTGGCTTTGGCTGGGGTGGGATCGTTTTCCTGCGGCCCCACCGTGTCACAGGGGCAGGAGCTTTTGGGGGACACTTGGGGTTGATGAAAAACCCAAGGAGCCGACAGCTCGGGCAGCTGGAAGTGGCTGTTTGTGGCCCTGCTCCGGGGCCCTGGCTGCAGCCCAGACCCTGGTCACCTCCTGCTTCCCATCCCATCCCTCCGGCTGCATGGCGTCCGCGATGAGACCAAGACTGCGCTAGAGCTCAGGCAGGCTGCAGGCTGGACCCCCAGAGGAAGGAGGGGGAGCTCAGGAAGCGCAGAGAGGGGCGACGCCAGGAGCTGCTGGGACAGGGTTGGCTGGGTCTGGGCCACCCCACTGCTCTGGTTCCCCTGCACGGAGGCGGCAGGAGCGAGGGACCCTGGGGTGATTAGCTAATGAACCAGCAGTTACGAGGCAGCTGGTAGCAGAGAGGCTTCAGCTGGTCAGGGAGAGCTGGACCCTTCGCTGGCAGAGCTGGATGGGGATGGAGACTGCTCCCCTCTGCAGGCTCAGCGGGAATAAGGAGCCTCGGCGTGAGGGGGGTCAGTCCCATCCTCTCCAACAGGATGTGAAAACCTTGCAAAAAACTTCGTGGGTGGAAGACGGGCTGAGGGCTGGGGCCACCGTGGCCACCAGGAGCTGCAGGAAGGGGCTCCAGCTGCCAGCCCTGGCGTTCGCAGCCCTTCGGAGCCGCCGCTGTTGCTCCAGCAAACCCCGACCCCGCAGTCACCAGAGGGAGTGAGGAGGAGCCCCGCTGCGATCCCCGGCTCCCGTGCCTGCTGCCAGGGCAAAGCCCAACGCANTGTCCAGGCGCTGAACAAGAAGCACCGGGAGTGCGAGAGCCCGGAGGGGGAAGAGGTCTTTGCGCTGACCCCGCAGACGGAGGAGAAGTATAAAAAGATTGATGAGGAGTTTGATAAAATGATGCAGAGCTACCGGCTCGCAGTGAGTAGCCATGGGCTGCAGAGCCCGGGCGCCCCGGGGGTGTGTGGTGCATGGCTTTGCTTCGGAGCCCTGCGCTGCCCCGGCCCCACGGGCACCNAGGAGGGATCACCCCGTCTTTCGCCGGGAGGGTGCCGGCTGGGCCCCCTTGTCTCTGCAGCAGCTGCGGGGGACGAGGGAGCCTGAGCTCAGCCCTGGTGTCAACGGGCCCTGGGAAAGCAAAGAAGCTTCTCTCCATCCATCCATCCCTCCCTCTCTCCGTCCCTCATTTCTGCTTCCATCCTCCTTTCCTTCCTTCTGTCCATCCATCCTTCCACCCCTCCCTCCCCGCNGCAGAGGCTGGGTTAGGGGGTCTCCTGCAGCCCCTCAGCTGCAGAGGCTGGTTTAGGGGGTCTCCTGCAGCCCCTTNTCCCTCCCTCCCTGTCTCTAACCCATTGAGGCCAGCGATGTCTTGGGGCCGGGCCGCCTCGTGCTCCTCCTCCCCGCCGTGGGGGTCCGGCCTGCCCAGGCCCCCTGGCTCAGGGTCCGGCTGTGTTTGCAGACGCTAAGGAAGAAGGGCTTTAACGGCTGCGACAGCCCCGAGCCGGACGGGGACGACTCCATCGACCAGAGCCCGCTGATGGAGGACAAGTTCC
>VXBP01001796.1:114254-129581 GCA_013400115.1 Rhinopomastus cyanomelas | reverse complement strand
GCTGCAGAGGCTGGGTTAGGGGGTCTCCTGTATCACCTCAGCTGCAGAGGCTGGGTTAGGGGGTCTCCTGTGTCACCTCGGCTGCAGAGGCTGGGTTGGAGGTCTTCCTGTCACCCATTTCTCCCTCACACCAGGGGTTTGGGCTTGGATCCAGCCTGGCTCTAGGGCAGCTGGTGGCCGTGGCAGGGACCCAGGGAGGGTTTAGCCGGTGATCCCGGGGTGGCATCAGGACAGTGCTGAGAGGGATTTGTGTCAGGAGCCAGGAGGAGGAGGAGGAGGAGGAGGAGGCGGGGGCCAGGCTGCAAATTAGCCCTTAGCTGGGGGCAGAGGCTGCTCCGGGGGATTAGCCCTGGGTGCTGCAGCCGCAGTCGGTGCTGCTGGCCGCACCGTGAGGTTGGGCTGGGGCACCCCCCAGAGAAAGACTGTCAGCCCGTCTGTGCTCTGCAGGCCCCCCGCAGTCAGAGGTTGGGGTTTGTTGTGAGAACTGGGTCTTGGGAAATGGTTTTGCTGACTCAGCAGGTGAGGGGAGCCTCCCCGGGGCCCCCCTAAACCTCTGCCTCGGGGAGGGGCTGGTGGCACCCTGAGTCCTGGGTGAGTGGGGCAGGGCCAGCCCTAGGCAGGGGGTTAGCGCAGGAGGAGCTGCTCTGCCTCTTCCTCCCAAACTGGCTTCACTGGTGGGGCCAGTCCCACCCTGTCAGGGCTCGTGCCCCCCACGCCGGCCCTGCGAGGGGTGAGGAGCAGCTCAGGGAGGCAGCAGAGTGTCTCTGCAGGCAACAGCCAGCGGCTGCCCAGCGGCTCCCCGGGGGCCCTAAGGGAGCACCCCAGCACCCGAGGTGGGGGCACTGGGGCCGTGAGGGGACGGGGCAGCCTGCGAAGGTGGAGAAGCTGCTTTGCCCTTTAACCAGCTGGGTTTGGAGTGGCAAGAACTAACCAGCCTTGGCTGACCCTAACAGCCTCACCTGTGGCTACCCAGGGGGCCCGACGGCTAACGAGAGTGCCGGTGGCTACCTGGCTAACAAAGACCCCAGTGTTCGGTGCTCGATGCTGGTGGGACCCCCCTGCAGGGGTTGGCTGCGGTGTGTGTCTGCCCCCCATCGGGGACTAACGTGTGAGCTGCTGGGCTGGGAAGGGGACGGGGACCCCGCAGCGGGCGGCCTGGCTGCGCCTCAGCCCCTGGCTGCAGCGGGGTGGTCCCAGAGCCCTGGGCTGGGCTGGGCTGGGAGCTCAGGGCTCGTCCAGTTCTGCAGGCCTTTGGCAGGGACTGCTGCAGCCCGGAGCCCCGTCCCGCCAGGGCCGAGGGAGCAGCCACGGCCTCCCTGGGCAGCCGGGTCCAGGGCCTCCGCCGCCTCCCAGGGAGGGGTCTCGGCCCCAGCTCTCACCGGAGTCTCCCTCCCAGCAGCTGGAACCCAGCCCCTCGTCCCAGCACTAGGCTCCCTGGCCAGAAGTCCCTCTCGGGATGGAAAGCAAAGCCCAGCCCTGCAGCCGGTGACCGAGCTCCCGCTGATGGACGGGACCAAGGGCTGGGCAGGTCTTGGCTCCCTTGCCCTTCCCGGGTCGGTGTGTGCAGGGGTCTGTCCCACAGAGCCCTCCCTGCGCCGAGCCCAGGGAGCAGGGCTGTGCCTCTCGGGGCTCTCTGCGGTGTCACCCCCGGGCTCAGCCCCGGCGTCGCTCCGAAGGACAGGACAGCCTTGAGAGGCTGCTGGGGAGGGTTCCCAGCGTGAGGGTGGGTGAGTGCCCTCCTGTCCCACCTCCTCCTGCAGCCTCCCCGCTAACCCCAAAGGGAAGGCGCCCGACTTGTCAGGGCAGGGGGCGGCGGGGCAGCGGCGAGGGGGGTGCTGGGCTCCCCCTGCCCTCCGCCGCTGCTCCAGCTCTCCTCCCCTGAGCCCCTGGCGGCCCAGGGGCTGTCCCCGTGCAGTGCCCTGGGACAGATGGCCGGGCTCCGCTGGCGGGGAGCTGCTCCTCAGCCGAGGGTCAGGCCGTGGCAATGCTGCCCCGAGGTCCCATCCTCCTGCCCAGCAGCACCCCGAGCTGCCGGGATGGATCCCAGCGAAGAGAGAGCCGGTTCTTTGGGAGGGCTCCCCCCTGCCTCTGCGTGAGGAGCAGCCTCGCGAGCTCCTGCCGGGGTTCCCAGCCGCCTGAGAGCGCTGGAGGCCGACAAGGGAGCCGCTGGGCAGGGGTGCTGGTGTCGGCACAGGTGCCCCGGGGGACTCTGAGCTCCGGTGGCCCAGGCAGGGCAGAGGAGCAGCAGGGGAACAGGGGCTCGGGGAGGGTCCCTAGAGCTCCCCACAGCCACCGCTTTCTGCTCAGTCCGCAGTGCCCGCTCCCAACTTCGCGATGCCGGTGACGGTGCCCGTGACCAACCAGAGCACCCTCCAGTTCAGCAACCCCGGCAGCTCGCTGGTCACCCAGTCGCTGGTGACCTCCTCGCTCACCGACCCCCGGCTCCTGTCGCCACAGCAGCCAGCGCTGCAGCGCAACTCGGTGTCGCCGGGGCTGCCGCAGAGACCCGCCAGCGCAGGTGAGTGCTGCCGGCGCCCTCCGCGCCGCTGCCGCCTCGTCCTCCCCGCTGGGATCCGGCCCCTCCTGGCACCTGCCCGGCGGGCATCCCCCTGCCGGGGGTTGGCACCCCCAGTTTGCGACTCGGTCCCTTACTGGGAGTGACCCCGGAGCCTTCCCAAGGTCTTTCCGAGAGCTGCAGCCCCGCAGGCGTCTGTGTCGAGGTTGGGCAGCGCGAGGCCGTGAGTCACCCGACGCCGCTGCCAGGCTCGGGGGCGGCATCCCGCTGGCCGGTGGCCCCTGCCTAAAAAGGGCCTTTCTGAGCCAGTCTCTGCCGGGGACAGTCGGGGGCCCTACTGACGGGGTGAGGATCGCAGATGGCTGCTGCAGGGGAGCTCGTCAGCCACATCCCGGGTCGGGGGGACAGATGGCCCCTGCGCACAGCCCTCCAGAAGAGCCCCCTGAACGGCTCAGGGCCTTCAGCCTCGGGATGGTGACCCTGAGCTGGGGCAGGGGGTCTCTGTGCTCCAGGACCAGTCCCAAAGAGCATCACCGCCCTGGGGCTGGGTGTCAGAGCCCTCCTGGGGCAGCCGAGGGATCTCCCTGCCCTCTCAGTGGCCCCTCGGCTGCAGGAGGGGAGGAGGAAGGGGCTTTGGTCGCGGTGCAGGAGCTGCTGGAGCTCTGCTGCTCCCTTCGTGCTCCGCGGTGCCCGAGAGCGCAGGGGTGATCCAGGACGGACCATCTGCGGCTCCTTCACTCCCTGCCTGGGGCTTGGGACAGATCCCAGTCCACCAATGGGGCTTCACGCAGCAGAAGCTGCTTCTCCTCCTCCTCCTCTTCCTTCTTCTCTTCTTCCTTCTCTTCCTCCTTCTCCTCCTCCTTCTCCTGCTCTTCCTCTTTCTCATCCTTGTCCTTCTCCTCCCTCTCCACAGGCTCTGGGGTGTAGGGGAGGGCAGATCCTAGTGGGGACCCTCCTTCGGGGCTGGCTGCCCCCCTCCCTTGCGGGAAGCAGCTGCGGTGCCGCAGCTGCCGCGGTTCGGGGTCACCTTGTCCTTCCCCCGGCCGTATCGGGTGTTTGGGATGGCTGCCACCCCCTGTCACGGGGAGCGAGCGCAGGGGCACTTCCAGGGCCTCGCTGTGAGCCCAGAGCTGCAGAGAGCTGAGGGCTTTGTCTCAGGTTCCCCCTCTGGGCTGGGAGCCCTGGGAGGGGCTGGGGTGGGATGTGGGGCCAGAGGCTCCTGCAGGTCTCCTCACCCCGGTGCAGCGGGGAGCGCTACTGGGGTGCCCGCGGTGCCCTGGTGGCACCCACAGCCAAGCGTCCCCCTCGGGGCAGCCCTGCAGACCAGAGCTGCTCAGGTGCTGCTGCTGGGGCTCCCTGCTCTCCCTCCCTGCCCGACCCCAGCACGGGGTCCCCGGTCGCAGGGCTCCCCCAGAGCAGCCTCCCGCGGCCCTGGCTCCTTCCCAAAGGGAGCGGCGCTGCCCGGTGAGTTTCCCAACCTGAGCCACGGCAGTGCTGCCCTTGGCCGGGGCCCGGGGTGTCCCCTGCGTTCTGCCCCCCTGCCTGTGCCCCCCAGGAGGAGGAGGAGGAGGGCGGCTCAGGCTGCTGACCCCCCGTTTCCCATTGCTTTGCAGGGGCGATGCTGGGGGGAGACCTGAACAGCAGCAATGGTGCCTGCCCCAGCCCTGTGGGTGAGTGAGAGCTGGGGGGTCCCGCGGGGACCGGCCTCGGCTGCCGGGGGGGATCACCTGCCGTGGGAGGGTCTGGGCTCCAGGTCCCACTGGAGACCCCAGGGATGGAGGCAGGGGTGGGCAGTGTCCTGGGGACCAGCATCTGCCCTGGGCCTTCGGGGCACCTCCAAACCCCACATGGCCACCTGGGTGCTCAGGGTTCGCTTGCACCTCGGGTCCCACAGAAGGGCTTCCCTGCGGCTCCGACACCCTCGCTGAGGTCCCTGGGGGCTGCGAGAGCCTCGGCGCTAAGGAGGCCTGGCTCCGCGGCCACGCGTGGGGACCGTAGCCCCCTTCCCCGTGTCTGTGGGCCAGGGGAGCTCTGGGGCCGCTGCTTGGGGTCACACATGGGGACCGTAGTCCCCTTCCCTGTGTCTGTGGGCCAGGGGAGCTCTGGGGCCACTGCTTGCGCAGGTCCAGCCCAAGAGTCAGCAACAGCCTCCGGGTCCTGCTGGGAAGCAGCTGCTGCTGCTGGCAATGGGCTGGGGCCGGGCTGGGGGCCAGGGCTCTGCGGGGTGGGCACCGGCCGTCTTGGCTGAGGCAGAGCAGGGAAGAGCCCTGTCCCCAGAGCTGGGCTCCTCAGCCCCAGTTAAAACCAGTCTGCAGCCCGGGTCCTGCGGGTCGTGAGGACGGGGCTGGGGCAGAGCCCGCAGGAGCCTTTCCCCGCGGCCGGCAGCGCCTCGGGGCAGCCCACGGGCTGCCAGAGGGTGGGTGACCCCAAGCACCTTGGGGCCCAGCCCCCCCGCGCCCCCCGTCGCCGGCAGAGCTGGCGGAGCAGGCGCTGCGGCGCAGGGCTTGGCAGGGCCCCGAATGTCAGCATTGACGTCAGCGCCGCATTCCCGGCGCTCCGGCCCCGCCGCGGGCACCGAGAACCGGGCACTGGCACCGCCCGGCCACGGCCGCCCCCGGGCTCCCTGTGCTGGCCCGGGCTGGGGCTGTGCTGCTGGCAGCAAGCCGCTGGGTGCTGGGCGCCCGGCACCTCTCCTCCTCCTCCTCCTCCTCCTCCTCCTCCTCCTCCTCCTCCTCCTCCTCGCCGGCGCTGCGGCAGCATCACCTGCTGCCGCTGACTCATCCCCAGCCTGGCTGCAGCCTGCGCTCTGCCCCGGCCCTGCGGCGCCCTCTGCGCTGGGGACCCCTGCCCGCCCCGCCAGCCCGCGGCGGGGGTGCTGCCGGGCTCAGGACGCTGCCTTGAGACCCTTCTGCGGGGTCGCGGCTTCTGCCGCACCCCAGCCCCGCTCCTGGCCCGGCCAGACCCACGGCAGCGCCCAGGGAAGGCCCTGCGGGCTTTGGGGTCGGTCTGCCCCCCTGCAGTGCCAGGGCAGCCCCGGGCACCCCCCGGGCACCCCCCAGGCGCTGGCAGAGCCAGCCCCACCGCAGCAGCGGCTCAGGAGCTGGGGCTGTCGGAGGGTCTAGGGCTTCTCTCGGCTCTGCCCCAGTCACGAGTGAAATGGGGCTGGTGGGACCTGCCGCAGCAGCGCTGGGAGGGCAGGGCGATGGGGTCGCCCCGACAGGCACCCCCTCTCCCCTCTCCCACCCCAGGGCGCTGGTGGTGCCCCCGCCAGCGGGTGCTGGGTGCCACTGCCCAGCTGCAGCTGCAGCACAGCCCTCGCTGCCGTGAATAATGCAGCCGGCGACCTACTTCCCCGTCGCAGCGCTTGTCCTGGCCGCCCGGGGCTGGGTCCCGGGGCTGGGTCCCACTGGCTGCTCCAACGCCCTTCTCCTGCCCTCAGGGCCTGTTCCTGGGAAGCTGGAGAAAGCCCCATGGCCCCCCAGCCCCATCAGCAGAGTCATCTGGTCCTGCTGATCCCTCCCTTCTGCTCAGCAGATCCCCTCCTCTTCCCATCTTCTGCCTTTTGTCACCCCCCAGACGCTGAAGTGGGGCAGCAGCAGCAGGAGGAGGAGGAGGAGGGAACCGCAGGTCCTCAGAAGGGCAGTGGGGTCAGGGAACTGGGGTTTCACTCCCCCACGACCCCTTTTCGCTGCGCCGGTGCCATCGAGGCGCCTCGGGAGGGACCGTGGCAGCAGTCCCCCCCCCCGGGCCAGATCCACGGGACCCCCTGCCAGACCCCCTGCCAGGGCCAAGCAGCTCCGTGGCCCTGTAACGGTGCTGGCTCCCTGCTGCTGGGTGAAGGGCTGCCCTGAGCCCCAGCCCAGGGGCTGAGGGGAGTCTGTCAGGGTCTCAGGGGGTTTGGGGGACCTGGTGGTGCATGGGGCTGCTCTCCTGGGGAGAACAACCTCTGGGGAACCAGGGTGGCAGCACCTACTGGGATGTGTCCACCCCTCACTGGGATGTGTCCACCCCTCACTGGGATGTGTCCACCCCTCGCTGGGATGTGGTTCTCCAGCACCACCACGATGCCTTCACCACGGCTGTGCAGTCACCCATCCCTTTCTGCCCCTCTTGTGCAGGGAACGGCTACGTGAGCGCCAGAGCCTCTCCGGGCCTGCTCCCGGTGTCCAACGGCAGCAGCCTGGGCAAGATCCTCCCGGCCAAGTCGCCACCACCGCCCTCGCACGGTGCCCAGCTGGCTGCCAACAGCCGCAAGCCTGACCTGCGGGTCATCACCTCGCAGAGCGGGAAGGGGCTGATGCAGCACCTGGTGAGCACCGGGGCTGGCTGCGGGGTGGACGTGGGGCTGGAGCCGCGGCGCTGGGACTGGAGAGTTGGGGGAGCAGGAACCCGATGAAGCTCAGTGAGGGCAGGTGCAGGGTCCTGCCCCTGGGGAGGGTTTCCAGTCCAGGGAGGGGCTGGGCTGCTGGGGGCCAGCCCTGGGGACAAGGGCTGGGAGTGCTGGGGGATGCCAGGTCCCCCAAGGGCCAGTAGTGTGGCCAAGGAGGCCAGGAGGCTCCTGGCTGCAACCAGCAGGTCAGAGAGGTTCTGCTCCCACTCTGCTCTGCCCTGGTGAGGCCGCCTCTGTGGTTGTGAGGCCGGTTCTGGGCTCCCAGTTCAGGAGGGACAGGGGGCAGCAGGTGCCAGCTGGGCCCTGGGAGGCTCCTCCTGACCTGAGGAGAAGCTGCTGTGCTGGGAGGTTGGCAGAGCCCTGGCCCAGGCTGCCCAGATTGATCCCAGACCCAGCTGGACCCATACTGGGCAGCAGGGTGACCCCAGAGGTCCCACCCACCCCCCAGTCCGGGCTCTGGGGTTCCTGTGAGCTGGAGAAGGCTCAGCTCTTGCTGTGCTCTGTGCAGGGCACCAGTGTGACCCAGTGTGCCCCAGTGTGCCCAGTGCTGGGGGAGGGCACGGGGCAGGGTGCGGAGCCAGCGGGGCCCTGGAGCTAACGGTGCCTCTCGGTTTTCTTTCCTCTCGGGCGGCAGACGGAGGATCACCTGGCTCTGGTGAGTTCCCAGCTCGGGGTGCTGCTCCCAGTGCCACTGCCTGGCTCAGGGTGCTGCTCCCAGTGCCACTGCCTGGCTCAGGGTGCTGCTCCCATCCCACTGCCTGGCTCAGGGTGCTGCTCCCATCCCACTGCCTGGCTCAGGGTGCTGCTCCCAGTGCCACTGCCTGGCTCAGGGTGCTGCTCCCATCCCACTGCCTGGCTCAGGGTGCTGCTCCCAGTGCCACTGCCTGGCTCAGGGTGCTGCTCCCATCCCACTGCCTGGCTCAGGGTGCTGCTCCCAGTGCCACTGCCTGGCTCAGGGTGCTGCTCCCATCCCACTGCCTGGCTCAGGGTGCTGCTCCCAGTGCCACTGCCTGGCTCAGGGTGCTGCTCCCATCCCACTGCCTGGCTCAGGGTGCTGCTCCCAGTGCCACTGCCTGGCTCAGGGTGCTGCTCCCATCCCACTGCCTGGCTCAGGGTGCTGCTCCCAGTGCCACTGCCTGGCTCAGGGTGCTGCTCCCATCCCACTGCCTGGCTCAGGGTGCTGCTCCCAGTGCCACTGCCTGGCTCAGGGTGCTGCTCCCATCCCACTGCCTGGCTCAGGGTGCTGCTCCCAGTGCCACTGCCTGGCTCAGGGTGCTGCTCCCATCCCACTGCCTGGCTCAGGGTGCTGCTCCCAGTGCCACTGCCTGGCTCAGGGTGCTGCTCCCATCCCACTGCCTGGCTCAGGGTGCTGCTCCCAGTGCCACTGCCTGGCTCAGGGTGCTGCTCCCATCCCACTGCCTGGCTCAGGGTGCAGGGTTCCCACTGTGGGGTGGGCACCAGCCCTTTGCCCTCCCTTGGGACCACAGCGGGAGGCAGCTGCCAGCCCCAGGGTCGCAGTCCTGCCCTGGGAGATCGAGGTCCCCGCGGGGAGGTGCCAGCTCCTCCACAGACTGGGGCCACTTCTTCCCAGGGGAGTCACTGGCAACCTGGGCACTGCCCCCGCCCCAGGGGCTGCCTCAGGGGCTGGGCCGGAGACGCATCTCGGAGCAAGGGGAGCCCTGTCCCTGCCACCAGAGGAGACTGGGGTGTCCCACGGGGGCTGGGGCCGGTCCTGTCTTTCCCAGCCCCGACCCGGCAGCACAGTGCCTGGTCAGGTCACTGGTCCCAGTGGCACTTTGCAACTGGGGGCGTTTTGCGAGGGGCAGGGTGTGCAGGGGGGACCAGCCAGGCAGCCCCAGCGCCTCCCGCCTGCGACAGCTGGGGCCTGGCAGCCCCGCACTGGTAGCGGGGTGGCTCTGCCCCGGCTGGAGCTGCCGCACGCCCGGCGGTGCTGGCGGAGGGGTGGGGGTCCCATCCTGCTGGGCTGGCCAGGGTCCCCAGGGGTGCTGGGTGCCAGCAGAGGGGTGGGGGTCCCATCCTGCTGGGCCGGCCCAGGGTCCCCAGGGATGCTGGGTGCCAGCAGAGGGGTGGGGTCCCGTCCTGCTGGGCCGGCCCAGGGTCCCCAGGGGTGCTGGGTGCCAGCAGAGGGGTGGGGGTCCTGTCCTGCTGGGCCGGCCCAGGGTCCCCAGGGGTGCTGGGTGCCAGCAGAGGGGTGGGGGTCCTGTCCTGCTGGGCCGGCCCTGGTTCCCCAGGGGTGCTGGGTGCCAGCGGCTCTGGGGGCTGTGGGGCTGCAGGGCCCCAGTGAGCACCTTCCTGGGGCATCAGGGAGGGCCCTGGACGCTGTGTGGGTGCTGGGTACCCCGGGTGCTGCAGTCCCCATCCCAAATGAAGCCGCTCAGCATCTTCGGCATCAGGCTCCTTCCTGGGCTCCTCCGGGAGCCACAGGGCTCCCCTGGGAATTGGTGACTCTGGGGACCCTGGTTTGCCAGCACGGGGCACCCCGGTTCCTCAGGCTCTGGGCACCCTGGGGCGCTGCTGGTGAGGCCCAGCCCTGAGGCCGGTGCCGAGGTCCAGGACGGGTCGCGGCTGCCTGGGACTGGGGGGTGGGCACCTGGCCGCGGGGCAGCGGGAAGCAGCCGGAGCTCCCACCCTGCAGGGTCACTCGGCCCCGTCGGAGCTGCCGCAGGCCCGGGGGAGCCGGGGGGCCGGGGACCGCCAGCAGGCTCTGACTCGGGCCCCTCTGCCTCCCCAGCAGAACCCACAGCGCCTGGGGGTCTCCCAAGCGACCCACTCTCTGACCACGCCGGTGGTCTCAGTGGCCACCCCCAGCCTGCTGACGCAGGGGCTGCCCTTCTCGGCGATGCCCACAGCCTACAACACAGGTGAGAGGGCCGCTGGCCCCGGGGCTGGGCTGGGGGCGTTTGGGACCAGGGAATGGGCAAGGGTGGACGAGGCCTCCCGGCTCACCCAGCCGACTGTCACCCTAGCCCCACCGTGGCCACGAAGTCACCCCCCAGGGCCACAGCCGCTGGGTGCTTGAAGCCCCCCAGCCCCTTCCCCAGCTGTGCGGCCCTTCCCTGGCACCGCTGCAGCCCCTCGGTGCCCTTGCAGGGCAGAAGTCCTTCCTGCGAGGGGCGAGGCCCTGGAGCAGGCTGGTCCGGGTGGGATGGGGCCGTGGCTCGCACAAGCCCCCGCCGAGGCCTGGAGCTGGGCGAGCGCCGAGCTCCCTTCGTGGCCCTGGCTCGGGGCTCGTGCAGTGCAGGAGGGAGCCCAGCGGCCGCTGCGGAGCGGGGCCCGCGCAGCCCTCCCAGAGCCTCCGGCTGCCCCGGACGCAGAGTCCAGAGGGTGTCTCGCTCGGATCAAAACCATGAGGAGACTGGTTTTGCCGGTGGGGGTGTGGGGGGGGCTGCTGCTAACTGCAGCTGCACCCAGCCACCAGCCCCGGGGATCCCGCAGGGGGTTGGGTGAGGAGCCAGCACGGGGACCCCGAGAGTTGGGGAAGAATGCAGAGCAGCCTGCTGGGGGGACCCTGCCCTGCTGGGGCACCCAACCCTGCTGCGGGAGCCAACCCTGTTGGGGCTGGAGGTGGCAGATGGTGGAGGGGCCCATCCCACCCCCATGGGGGCTCCGGGGAGCTGTTAGTCTGGCAGCACCCGGACTGGGTTAGGGTTAGGGTTACTGGGTGTGCTGGGAACTCCCTGCCCTAATGAGCGGGTGCAGCCCGGGGAGCCCTGGCTGTGCCTGACCGGGCGGCTCCTCACCCCTTCGGCTGCAGGGCCTGGCCCCAAACCAGCTCTTAGTTGTCCCCTGTGCTGCCGCTGCTCCTGCTCGGGAGAAGCCGAGGGGAACTGGGAGGAGCCGGGGGCAGTTAGTGGGGCAGCTGGGGAGAGCCCGGGTTGGTTTCCCCCTGCAGAGGACCAGGGGCAGGGCCTCGATCCCACCCACGGGGGTGCCTGGCTGCAGGTCGCTCGGGTTCATGGCCCCGAAGGTGGCTGGGGGTCCTCAGCAGACCCCAGGCCAGGGCTGCCCTGTTGGGCGCGTGGGCATCGTCTCCACCTCCGGCCGGGGAGGAGGGTTGGAGCCTCTCAGGGCCAGGGAGGGCTGAGCCAAACCTTCTGGTCCCTGCCAGGCTGCTGCTGGGGTGGTTCCGGGGGTCCCGCGGGCCTGCTCCCAGCTCCACACTGGCTCTGCAGCCTCACAGAGTCAAACCTGACCGTGGGCAGCATCCAGATACAGTTCTTGGGGTTGTGCTGATGGGGTTCGGCCATGAGACCCCCCCCAAACCCATGTGACACCTCCAAACCTGTGAGACACCCCCAGACCCATGAGACCCCTGAAAAGACAGTGAGGAAAGGGCAGGGATGGGCTGGAGGGACTGGGGTGCTTGGTTGAGCACTTGGGGTCTGGGGGTCTGCAGATGGGGGTGACCACCGCCCTGAGCAGCTGCTCCCCCACTGCTGCAGGATTTCCCACCCCTGAGAAAATTCCTGCTGCCTCCCCCTTCTTTTTGGGGTGTTCAGCAGCGCCGGGGGCTGTCCCCAGAGTCCTGCTTAGGAAGAGCATCCTCCACCCCCCCACCGTACAGGCGGGAGGGTCCGGAGAGGGTCCCCAGGATTAGGGGGTCCCCGTCGTGGGGTCCGGAGCGGTTCCTGCGGGCCGAGGGCGCCCTCTGCTGGCGCGGAGCCGCGCTACAGCCGGGCGGTAGCAGCCGTCGCTGAGGTGCTGGGGGGCGGGGGGGGGTCTAGGGGGTCATGTCGTGGGGCTAGAGAAAGACTGGAGAGGAGGGAGGGTGGGGAGAGCCTGGCCCTGCCTGCCCAGAGAGCGGGGAGCAGCCCCATCCCTGGCCCCGACCCAGGGCAGGGTGGCCCTTGGGGCTGGGAACCCTCTGCTCGGGGTGAGGATGGCCCTGTCTGGGGAGGTGCTGCAGGAGTTTTGGGGTCCCCCCACCCCCCAGGGGCTGATTTAGAGACTGATGAAGGGGCTGGAGAGAAAGGCTGATGGGGAGTGCCCTGGGCTGGCCGCTGGGGTGATGGGGGGCCCTGGGCTGGGCTGGCTGAGCTCTGAGGGCTTCTCCAGCCTCAGTCACCTTGGGATTATGTGTCCCATGGTTGGTGTCCTGTTGCCATGGGTGCTGCCCCTGGGTCCTTTCCCCACCTCGGGTGGGTCTGCTGGGGGCAGGCTGACACTGCAGTGACCGCAGGGCTCCTTCCCTTGCAGACTATCAGCTGACAAGCGCTGAGCTGTCGTCACTGCCGGCCTTCAGCTCTCCCAGTGGGTTGTCCTTTGGCAACATCTCAGCCTGGCAGCAGCAGCAACAGCAGCAGCAACAACAGCAGCAGCAGCAACAGCAGCAGCAGCAGCAACAGCAGCAGCAGCAGCAGCAACAACAGCAACAGCAGCAGCAGCAGCACCTGGTTCCTGTCTCCCTAGGAAATCTAATGTAGGTGAAAAGGGTCCCAGAGCCCCCCAGCTGGAAAGGGAAGAGGGGACTGAGAGGTTCTTCTGGGCTCCCAAACCTGCAGAGCCCAAGCGGTGACTCCTCTGCCTCCTCCAGCCCCGCTGCGGCCTGTCCTCACCCTCCGGCTGCGACTCCGGTGGCTTCATGGCTGCAGCTGCAGGAGGAGCCAGAGCAGCTGGGCTGGGGGGGTTGGGGAATCCCGTCCCCACCAGAAGCCCCCCAGAGCCCCCAGCTGAGAGCAGGGGGGCGATGCTCTCCCAGAGCCGCCCTTCGCTGTCCCCCCCGAGTGAAGGGGGGGGGTTGTGGCAGAATAGAAGTCACAGTAATCCAGAGCTCGAATTGTCGGTCCGGGTTGGTGCCCTAATCTGGGTTAATCTTCTAATCCAAACAGATTCCGTTCAGAGCCATAATCCAATCTGGGTCACTCATCTGGATTCCTGCTCTGATCCTGGTTCAGAGCCCAGTTAGGGTTCCTAATCCCACCTGGATTCCTGATTGGGATTCCTGCTCTGATCCTGGTTCACAGCCCAGTTGGGGTTCCTAATCCCACCTGGATTCCTGATCGGGATTCCTGCTCTGATCCTGGTTCACAGCCCAGTTGGGGTTCCTAATCCCACCTGGATTCCTGATCGGGATTCCTGCTCTGATCCTGGTTCACAGCCCAGTTGGGGTTCCTAATCCCACCAGGATTCCTGATCGGGATTCCTGCTCTGATCCTGGTTCACAGCCCAGCCCAGGTTCCTAATCCCACCAGGATTCCTAACCTAATCCAGGTTCCTCATCCGATCCAGACCCCTGTCTCAGGGTTCCCTCGGGGGTCGGTGGGCTGTGGATTCCGTGGGTTGGAGGCGGGAAGGCTGCCCGTGGGGTGACTGACGGGAGCCTTCCCCTCTCGGCCCCCCCAGGCAGGGGACCCACCTGCCCCACTCCTCCTCGTTGACTGTCAGCACCAACCCCAACATCAGCATCAAGTCGGAGCCGGTGTCGCCCAGCCGGGAGCGGAACACCGGGACCCCGCTGAGCTCCTTCCCTGCGGCCCCCCGGCACGAGCCCCCCGGCCGCTCGCCCGTCGACAGCCTGAGCAGCACCGCCAGCTCCTTCGAGGGCAGCGCCGAGCGCGACGACCCCGCGCGCCCCGACTTCGGCCCCGCGCTGGGCCTGCTGCGCCCCGGCGGGGACCCCGAGGGCGACGGCCCCGCCGTCAAGCGCCTGCGCCTGGATACCTGGGTCACATAACAGGGCCCCCGGCCGCCCCGGGAGCTGGGCAGGGGGCACGGAGCAGGGGCTGGGGCTGGGGTGGGCGGGGGTCGATCATCAACTGCCTGACAGTAGCTGTAGGATCCTGTAGGCGACGCAGGGCAGCGACGCGGGGAGCGGGGGCAAATCCCAGTCCCTCACTGGGAAAAGCCAGGGCCCTCCCTGGGGTTCCAGCTCTTGGGGTTCCCATCCCTGGGCTTCCAGCTCTTGGGGTTCCCATCTCTGGGCTTCCAGCCCTTGGGGTTCCCATCCCTGGGACAACTGGGTGCCAGCCAGTCCCTATGGAGCAGCAGGGTCCTGGAGCCACTGGTCCCTGCCGGGAGGTGGCCCCATATCCCTAGAGAAGAGCATCTGCAGCAGAAGGGGGGCTGGGGGGACATGGGCAGGGAGTGACCCCAAAGTGACCTTTGAGCTGGTGCTCCTGGGTCTTGCAGGGATGTGGGGGTGGGGTCAGGGCAGCTGCCAGAGGGGTCGGAGGGCTCTGGCAGGCACCAGCTTCCCTGTCAGAAGGAGATTCCCAAAGAGGGGTTTCCTATTGGAGGGGGTTCCCCAAAGAGGGGTTTCCTGCCTAAAGAAGAGGTTCCCTGAAGGAAAGGGGGTTCCTATCCAACAGGGGGTTCCTGCAACCCAAGTTCCCAGGCAAAGGGGGTCCCTGGAGACAGGGGTTTCCTAGAACAGGGGCTCCCCAGCCTGCGGGGTTTCTCCAGGCAGGAGGGTCTGTGGGGTTGGGGAGACGCCAGGGCTTTCCCAAAGGAAACCAACTGCCAAAATGGCCATAAAGGGTGAAAAGAGGCCCCAAAGGGGGGATCTCCAGGGCTGGGGGGCCCGGCCAGGCCCCCCGAAGGCTGTGGCCGAAGGTTTCGACCCCACAGAGGTTGGGAGGGACTCGGGGGGAAAGGAGAGAGGGAGGAAATCTGAGGGCATCAGCCCTGGCCCCAGGGAGCAGCCGCCAGCTCCGGGCTGGTGGGTCTTGGGGAGCAAGTCCTCCCGGCTTTAGGGAGCAGTCGCTCTTCTCTGGGGTGGCCCCAGACTGGCACAGAAGCCCCCTGGGTGCCGTCTGGACGGGATCTGGGGGCTGTGGGGCAGCTGGGAGCTGCTTTGGGGCCAAAGGCCCCCCTAGATCAGGGTCAGAGAGAGGAGCAGAAGCCAGGGTTGGGGTCCTCCTGCTCCTGGGGCCCGGCTGGGTCGGGGTTGGGGGGTGGCAGCAGGGCCCCGGCAGAGTTGTGGGGTCTTCACAAGCTCTGCCCTCGGGAAAACCCCAACTGGGCAGTTAGGGGGAGGGCGAAGGGTGTCCCTCAGAAGTGGGGTGGGGACCAGCAGCTGTGAGGGGTGGCAGAGCGAGGGATGGGGTTAGGTGACCCCCTGGAACAGCTGCCCCCTCCCCACTGAGGGACTGGGGTTGGGGTGGCTGGTGCCCAGCCCTTGGGACAACCCCAGAGCTGCAGTGCCAGGTCACCCCCAAGTTCCCCCCGTCCCCAGTACATCCTGGGAGGGAGCAGATCCGTGCCCCAAGGAACCCAGGAAGGAGTGGACTCCTTCCCTCTCCTGTCCCCCCACGACAGGGACCCCCCCCGGGGTTGTGCAGGCGAACCCCCCGCGTCCCGCACCCAGCGGATCCCATCGCGGGGCTGGGGAGACGCTGGGACCTGCCCCCCGGACTGGGATCTGCCCCCGAGAGCCCCCGCTGACCCCGCTGCCCTGCGCTGA
>VXBP01001796.1:99764-112633 GCA_013400115.1 Rhinopomastus cyanomelas | reverse complement strand
GGGGGCGGCAGGTAGGGGGTTGGAGGGGTGCCGGGGGAGGGGAGGGGGGCTGGGGGTCGTGGGGTTCTGCCCTGGGGCAGGGGGGTCGGGGTGAAGTCCCCCCCCCACTGGGGGCAGCGGGAGCCTCAGTGGTGCCTCAACCCCAAATCCTCGGGGTGGGACTGGGGGGACAGGTGTGGCCTCACCCCCTGCGGGGTGGGGTGACCCCCTGGCAGTGGGGCAGCTTTGGGGGATGGAGGCCAAGAAGTGAGGCCCCCCCCACCCCTGCCGGCCCCACAGCTCCCCCCGGGGGCGTGCTGGGAGGTTTGGTGGGTGCTCAGCCTTGGGGTCTCCCCCACCCCACATCTGGGGCACGCGGGAGGGGATCCCATGGGGGATCCCCAGCCCCACAGCTCTGGGCACAGGCAGCTCCCCCCCCCCAACCCCGATCGGTTTAATTTATTGTTTGGAGGAGGATTTGAAGGGAACCTGGGAGCCCCGGGGCTCCCTGCGGCTGCTGGTGGAGGCGGCTCCAGTTTGAACCTTCTCCGGCTCCTTTCCTGGTGCTCCTCCGCGGCTGAGGGAGGCTGAGTCTGAGTGTGAGTGTGAGCGCGAGTGTGAGTGTGAGCGCGACGCCGGGTCTTCTGCACCCATGGCGGGAGCAGGGTGGGGTGGCCATGGGATGGTTCTTAGTAGCCATTACATGGACTTGGATGGCCGTGGGATGGTCTGAGCTGGCTACAGGTTGGTCTGAGGTGGCCATGGATTGGTCAGAGGTGGCCACGGGTTGATCAGTAGTGGTCATGGGTTGACCTGAAGTGGCCACAGGTTGGTCTGAGGTGGTCCCACTCTCCCTGCAGCCGGGCCGCGGTGGCCAGCACTGGGAGGACCGGGTCAGGTCGGACCGGGGTGGTTCCTGCCTGATCCCATCTCTCCCACCTCCTGTCGCACCTTTGGGGTCAGAACTGGCCCAGACCCTCGCGAGCCCCGGGGCCACCGTCCGCCCCTCCTCCCCCGCCCCAAACCCCGTCCCCTCCACCCCTGACAATCAGAGGCTCCTTCTCCCCGGGAGCCGCAGCCCGGGGTCGGGGCGCCCGGGCCCCTCGGGGTCTGCTCGGTCCTTTTGGTTTCCTTTTCTTTGTGCTGTTTGGTGACGCGGTCCTGTGACCCCTTCCCCCGCGGGGAAAACCCCAGCACCCCCAAACCTACAGAGGAGAAACTCTATAAAAAGTAAAGGATGATGCTAATAATAATAAATAATAATTAATAACGAGAATAATAACGGCCGGGAGAAGTTCTTACGGGGTCTGTTTGGAGACCCCCCCACTATATTTGTTGTAAAGAGGTTTAATATTAAAAACTTTATGAAAAAGGAAGTGGTTTCGGTCGGTTCTTGTCCCTCTGGCTCCTCCTTTCCAGCGTCCCAGCCTTTCGGAGCGTCGCTCTGCATCAGGGTAACAGCTGCCGCTGGGGTTCCAGCTCCCCCCGGGGTTCCAGCTCCTGTCCAGCTCCCGCCGAGTTACCAGTGAAGTGAGGACAATGCTGGTCCCAGGGGCTGGGAGTGACTGGGAGCATCGGCACTGGCTCCTCTCAATGTCCAGGAGGGTTGGACTCCTCTGGGGCAGCCCCGGGGACTCCGGTGTCCCCAGTCTCCCACCCCCTGTCCCCACATCCATGAGGGATCCAAGCAGTCCGAGGCTGGTCCTTGCTGGTGGGGATCCCCCTCCCCACAGACCTGCTCCTGGGGGGGCTGCTGGAGCCTCCTGGGAGGGAGAACCCCCTGCACCAGACTAGGGAAGTGTTGGGCTGCTGGGACGGGGGGGCAGCTTTAGGGACGAGGACGGGGAGCGCTGGGGGCACCGGGTCCCCCAAGGGCCACCAGTGCGGCCAAGGAGGCCAGGGGGCTTCTGGCTGCAACCAGCAGGTCAGGGAGGTTCTGCTCTCCCTCTGCTTTGCCGCCTCTGGGGTTGTGGGGCTGGTTCTGAGCCCCCAGTTCAGGAGGGACAAGGAGCTACTGGAGGGAGGCTGCGGAGCGGGAGGCTGCGGAGCGGGAGGCGCGTTCGCGGGCCGATGCGGATCGTGAAGCGGGTCCGAACTGCGAGGGGCCCTGCGCTGCCCCGACTGGCCACCAGGTGGCAGAAGAGCGAAGCGCCGACAGCTGCTCCACGGCTGATGGGTTTCGCGGATCGATCGGCGGATTGGCTGAGTGGTTGATCGATTGATTGGCTGTTGAGTGGCGGCTGCTGGCCACCGGAGGGCGAAATGAGGAGGGAGGAGCTGCAGGCTCCAGAGGGACTTTTTTCATCACAGCCCTGACCTGCGGTGGGGGAACCCCAAAGCTCCTTGCAGCCCCCACCCCGGGCAGGGCCATCCCCACCGAAAGCAGGGGGCTCCCAGCCCCAAGGGCCACCCAGCCCCGGCATGAGGCCAGCGATGGGGCTGCTTTCTGGGCAGCCTGGGCCAGGCTCTCCCCGCCCTCAGCACCACCCAGCTCTCCCCTCTCTGCAGGCTGACCCACCCTCTGCAGGTGTCACCAGCCCACCTGCACCTGCCCTTCAGCCCCTCCAGCTTCCTGTCGGCCCAAAAAGGGCCATTGAGGGCCCCCTGGAGCTTCTCTTCTCCTGCTGAACCCCTTAGAGGCGCCAGATGAGTTTCCCCATCCCAGAGGAGCTTTGGAGGTGGGAGGGGTTCAGCGCCCTTCTGGGCAGGACCCCAGGGCAGGAGGGTTTTGCTGCTGCTCAGCTCCCATGTCCTCGGCTGACGCTGAGTCTGGGCAGCCTCAAAATTCCCAACAAAACCATTTATTGGGAAAAAAATCCCGATTTCATCCAACTTGTCTGTCCCAGGCCCAGCCGGGAGCTGTTGCAGCCTCTCCCCAGCCCCGAGAGCTCCTGCTGACCCCATCCCCTGGGATTTGGGGCTGGAAGTGCTGCGGGTTTCCCCCAACAGACCTCGAGAAATCCCGCAAAGATCTTCTTCCCGCCGCCCTGGAGCTGCTCCCGCACGGGGCAGGGGCTCTGCCCTCGGGGGAGGAAAGGAAGACGCAACCAGAAGGGAAGGACGAGGAGGCTCCTCTCCCTTGTGAGTAGAGCAGGAGGCCGGGAGGGGAGGGTGGGCCCACAGATCAGTGAAGGGTGACCCTCGGCTAAGGTGATCCCCGGGGCCATTTCCCGTCTAAAACAATCCCAGCCCCTGCCCCTGGTGCAGCCGCGGGGAGCGGAGGGGTGGCCGGAGGACGAGGGAGCAGCAGGAGCGAACTTCGAGGAGCCAACAGTCGGTTCATTGACGGCGCTGGACCGACCCCCCCAGTTTCTCGCTCATCTCTCGCTTTCGGGGGCTGCAGCTCAGGGTTGGCCCTGGGGGTCGGTGCTGAGAGGTACCGGGGGATCTTTCACCCCCGAGTTCGGCCCTGTTTGATGTGGGGGGTGGAACTTTCCCTCCAGCCTTTGCACCCCTGGAATTTCGCTCCCGGCGGCTCCTTCACCGACCGCCCCCTCTCAGCTTTGAAGTCGGCAGCAACAAACCCCCCGAACCCGGAGTGAATCTTTAATCAGAGCGGGGAGGGGGGGGGTCCTCCCCCGGGTTCGATCACAACAGGAATCAAAAGCCGAGGCAGTGAATTATTGATGGGGCGGCAGTTCTGCTGCTCCCCAATCCGGGGGGGCCCCTCCCCGGCAGAGATCGGGGCCGAGCGCCCGGCTCGGGGTGACCCACAGTCACCCCTCGGGGTTGGGCTGCCCCCAGGGTGCGAAAAACGCTGGGGACTTTGGCTTCGGGGGGATCCGTGGATGGGAGCCCCAGCAGGACTGGGTGCCGGGAATCCCCCCCTCCCCAGCCCACGGGGTGATGCTCGAGCAGCCACGACCCCAGAAACGGGCTTCGCGCCGGCAGGGATCGACCCGCTGAGGGTCCCCCCGGCTCTGCCCAGCCCGGGCCAGGCAGGACCTTCGGGCTCTAAAGGGCAGCCACCACGAGCCCCCACTCCTGCTCCCCGGACCCCGGGGGGTCGCGGCCAGGGGCGGTCACCCCGCGGTTTCACGGGAACCCGGAGCACGGGGGTCGGGAGGGCCGGGGGGTTGGGCAGAGCTGCCGGAGCTGCTCGGGGAGGGCGTCGAGAGGGGACCCCCCCTTGTTCTGTTATTGGCAGGAGCGGGGCCGTCGCCATCGGCGCTGTCACTGATGATCTGATTCATAGTCCCGGTGCAATCAATGACCTTAGTTGTGCTATCGATATAATCATTGCATTAGCGATAGGCTCCGCTGTATCGATCGCTCTCATTATCAGCCTTAACACGATCAGGAGCGTCACTGGGATCGATGCGATCGATGGGAGCGGTTCCGCTGCTGCCACCGTCGCTGCTGCGGTTATCCGAGGGGAACCCCGGCCGATCTGTTGATCATCGCGCTGTTCGCCGCCGTCGGGGCAGGCAGAGGCCTTTTTCTTGGGTTGTTTCCAGTCTTTTGTTTGACTTTGCTTCGTTTCATTCAACTTTTATTTGATTTGACCCGATTTTCCTTCGTCCTATTTGCTGTTCCATTTCCTCTTCCATTTGATCGATCCCTGCCGTTATTTTTTAAGTCCTTTTGGTCCACTTGCCGTTTCATTCCATCCGATCCCGTTTCCTCTTGGGCTCTGCTCGGTTCCACCTCACGCGTCGGCCCGTCCTCGCCCTCGACGGCACAAGCCCAGCCGGGTCGAGACCCCCTGGGTACCGATCCGCCCCCCGCCCCGTCCCCGGGTACCTGTAGCCTCTCCCCTTGTCCCGATCGCCCCCGCCCCTTCAGCGGGTGCCGGTTCCCCCGCTTCCCCGGGTCTCGATCACCCCCTTTCCCACATCCCGAACCCCCCCTCCACTTCACCCCATCACAGGGCGCCTGCTGGGCTTGTTTCCGGCTGCGGGGAGCAAACGGGGGCTCTTTGGCCCCCGACTCCTCGGGGGTTTCCTGCCCAGGGACCCGCAGGAGCTGGGCCCAGCCCTGGAGGAGGGAGCAAAGGCGGCGGCTCCCGGCACAAGGAGGGTCCTGGCTGGGATGGAGCAGCCTTGGAGGGGCTGCCGGGGGCACCGAGCTCCTCGCTCTGCCCCGAGGCTGGGGGCTGCAGCCCGTACAGCCCCCCACCCAGGGCCATTGTCCCCTCCGCACAGGGCTCCCCCCTTTATTTTTGGGGGCGATGCGGATTTTCCTCCCCCCGACAGCATCTCCCAGCCTCTCCGGGGGGATCCGATGGGAACAGGAGCTGGGGTCAAGGCCTCAGGGGAGGAGGGGGCTCTCCGGGGCTGGAGACTGCAACTGGGGGACTGGCAAGGGGGCGATGCCGCTCTGAGGGGAAATGAGGGTCCTCTGGGTGCGCCAGACCCCTCGGGAGCTGCTCTGGGGGCGGCTTTGCCAGGAGGGGCCACACCTGAGGGCCAGGAGCCCCACTCCTGGGGAGCGGAGAGACACCCCTGCGCCCACAGCAGAGGGGTCCCGGGGCGTCACCGGGGACAGCCCGGTGCCGGTGCCAGCGGCGCTGAGGGACCCCCTTGGGTCGCCCTGCGCCGGCGGGGAGCAGCTCCGGGGCGCTGCCGGGCGGTGCAGGGGGTCTCTGTCGGGGTCTCCGAATCGGCCCTTTTCCTTTGCCCCCAGCGGAGCCGTGCTCGGTGCCTCCTCCACCGGCGCCGTCCGTGGATTTCCCTTCATTATCGGTTCGGAAATTTCCCAAAAGGTCCAATTTTGCTTCATTTTTTTGTGATTTAGCCCCTAAAAATCTTCGTTTCGAGATTCTCCTTCCGAACGCGGAGTCGGGTTTGGTTCGAGTTTCGAACCGTCGCGGGTTCGACTGAGGAGGCGTCGAGGTTCTCACTGTCCGACTTCGGGATTTTTTCGTTTAAATCCTTCGAGTTTTAGATATTTTTTTTTTTTGCTTCTCCAATTTTCACATTTTCAGTTCCTGGGGTTTCTAGTTTTTCCCCCCTGGTTCCGCTCTCTCTCTGCAAAACCCCCCCTCGGCAGCGGCTCCTCGGGTGATCAAAGCCCCGGGAGAAGGGTCGGGGGCTGCAGAGGCCTCAGGGCTGCGGGTGCCCGGGGCAGAGGCCCCGAGCCGGCAGCTGCCCTGGCACAGCGCTGGCGGCGGCTCTGGCGCTTCTCCGCGGCCTCCATCACTCCAGCGGCACCTTTTGTTGCCGGTTCCATTGTCTGGGGGGTCGCCCCGGCGCTGGCACCTCCGCGGGGCCCGGGCGGCGGTGGAAAAGTGCCCAGGGAACGGGGCTGGAGCTACTGAGACGAAGCCCCTCCGCCACCGACCCCCAGCCCCGGGCTGCTCCCTCTGCCCCTTGTCCAGGAGCCACCGAGCTGCTCCCAGCGGCACCGGCCCCCGGGTCCGGGGTAACTGGGGCTCTGGGGAGGATTCCGGGTAAAACCCCATTTCTGGGCTCGCCCCGCGCTGGGAGGGCAGCGGCGGTGCCGTCGCTGCGGGTTACAGGGAATAAACCCCCGCGGGTTGCCCGCGGTGCCCCCGGGTTGCGCTCAAACCCTTCCACAAGCCTACAGAGCGGCCCATGAGGCAGCGGGGACCCTTCGGGGGGGGATGTCTCACGCACCCCCCAGACGGAGCCCCCCTGAGCTGGCAGGAAGAAGGAGGGAATCGCCCCCTAAACAGCTCCCACCAGGGCCCGAAGGAGCCTTTTGGGGCCTGGGGGGTCTCCGCGGCCCGCAGAGCCCTCATGGCCTCGGAGGGTCTCTCTGGTGTCCGGCTCCTGGGTCTTCTCCCCACGCGGGAAGGGTTGTGGGAGATGATCAGGGCCGGTCGCCCCACGGGGAGCAACTCCCCGTGGAGTGCGTCTGGCAGGAGCCTGCGTGTGACCCTAAGCCAAAGGCCGCTGCGCAGGGTGCGGGCATGGGGCTCACACGGGGCACCCCGGCGGGGAAGGCGGACCCCCCGCCAAGGTTTTTTGAGCAGGTCCGCTGTCTGACCTGAGGACTTCGGCTGGGGAAGGGGCTGCGGTGGTGGCGGGGGGCAGAGCCTGGACCCCATAGGGCTGCCAAACCCTGCAAAGACTCCTCGAAACAAAGAGGGGAGGGGGGGAGCTGCCCAGCGGTGCCCGGGGTGGGGGGCACCCTCGTGCCCCAAACGCAGGGGCAGAATGAGGGGGCGGTTTGCGGCCACTGATGGGCTGGCGGTGGCACCGGGGAGGTCTCCACGGGTCCTTCCCCTCGCCCAGCACCCCCGAAAATCCTGGCTTTCCGAGGTGAAAATCCTCCTGGATCATCCGAGATTAACCCGCCCTCTCCTCCAGCCCGGAATTTGTCTTCAACAAGAAAATTAGTCCAACCCGCCCGTTTCGCCCCAAATCCGCCCCTCGCAGCGCCGGCGGGGGGACGCTGGAAGGAACTGGGACCGGGCAGACACCCCCGGGCTGGAGGCAGAAGGGGCCGTGAGGCCGGAGCTGCAGGAGACGGCGGCTCCGCGATCGATTCCCAGGTAATTCGGGGCGAAACCCACCCCGGGGTGATTCCTCTGCCTCCCCCCTCCCGAGTCCGGGAGAGGGGAAAAACCAGCGAACTCCCGCCCCAGGAGAACCGGTTAAAGGCGCAGGTTCGGCACCGAGAGTCTGAGGGAGAATTCGGGGCCTTTTGGGGCAACAACGGGAAAAAGATCTAAAATTCATTTTTAGCATCAAAATCCCGGAGCCTCTCGGGATCCGGGGAGAGGATTTTTGCGGGGAAAAGCGCTCGTCGCCAGAAAGGGGAGGAACCGTGGAGGGGGTTTCACCGCCTGGATTTATCACCCCGCTTCTTCCCGGTGTTTCCTGCGTTTGGAAACGCGCGGGAGGTCTGCGGGAGGTCTGCGGGAGCTGGGGTTTGGTCCTCGGCTGGAAGCACCGATCGGATCCCGAACGTCCCCGGCGCGGCGCCGCGGAGATGCGGGAGCTGCTGCGGGCGGGTTCTGCTCTGGTTGGGGCCGCTGCGGGCGGAGAAATGAAGGGAAATGGGGAACAATCACCGATAACGGGGTAATTAACAACCAGCCCGCGCGGCTCCGGGACTGATGCGGGGATGGGGGGCAGGAACGCGGCCGGGAGAGCGGCTCAGGGCGAGGGCAGCCGCTCGGAGGGCTGCTCCTCGTTTAAAAAAAAAAAAAAGGGTGGGGGGAGAAAATAAAAGGAAAAGAAGCTACGGTCACCCCCTTCGCCCCGGTCCTGGGTGAGCAGAACAGGAATAGCCGCTGCCGCGGAGCCCGGGCGCTGCCGCCGGAGCCGAGCCGGGGGCTTGTAGCTGGGTTCAGGACCCGTTTTGTTCGAACCCAGCCCCGCGCCCGGCCGAGCGGAGCGAGTCGATCCCCGGGCTCGCTCGGTGACCGCCGGATCTCGGGTGGTGGGGCTGTGCCGCCGCCGCCACCCTCTTTACCGGGGGGAAATATGAGGAGCGATGAACGCGAAGGGAGGAAGGGAACCCGAGCCCCGCCTGGACCGGGATTTGTTCTCCGTCAAACAGCCCCTGGCTGGGGCTGCTGGAAGGGCGAAGACAAAGTCGTCGCGCAGCCGGAGGAGGCCCGGAGCAGAGTTTAACTGCCTCGGGTGCCCAAAACCTCCATGTGCGGGGGGCCGAGGACACCCTGTCCCTGCAGGGCCCCCCATCAGTCAGTCGAGGGCAGCGAGATTTTGCTCCTCATCTCAGTTCACAGCCCCCCAGCCCCGACGGCAGCTGTGAAATTCAGGAAGCCCTTGGTTCCAGCCCGCGATCGGGGCGGGGGGGCGGAACCGCCCGGCTGTGGGGGGGCTCGTTGGGGTGTTTATTCCGGCTCAAATGGGAGCAGCCGCTCTCGATCTCTACAACCCGCCGGTGCCGGCAGCGGGGCTGGAGCTCTCCGGCCCCCCCGCCCCAATTAACGGGCCCTTGCCCCGCGCCCAGAGGCCCAGAGCAGCTCTCGGGTTGGGGGTTTTAGGGGGCAGGGTGCCTGGCGCTGCCTCTGTTTCAGAGGGAGGACAGTTACAGCTGGAATCAAAGAGGAGGTTGGGAGCAGCCGCGGGGGCCCCGAGCGCTCGAGTCCCCCCGGTTCTTGTCAAACCCCCACGTTCCCACAAATTACCTTTTTTCGGNCCCCCGTTCCCACAATTTTCCTTTTTGGGGGGGGGGGGGGGGGATTTCTTTCCTCTTCCCCGCCTGCCTCACCCCGATTTCCAGCCCCAAACCCTGCCGCGGATTTGCTCTCAGCCCTTCTCGTCCTCCTCGGCTGCCGTTGCCATATCTGCATATATGCTAATGAGCTCCTAATTGCCAGGCTGGCTGCGCTTTGCTGATCGATTTCGAGCGATGCAGTGCTTAAGGAAGCCGGGAAATACCGCAACCCCAACCCTTTTCCCCCTCCCCGCAGACCCCCGCTTCCCCCCCCAACCGGCTCCGCAACTTTCTTCTCCCTTTTTCCCTCCAGGAGCCGCAACTTCGCGGCGGGGGGCTCCCGCGTATCCTGAGCCCCGCTCCGCGCCTGCGGGCCCCGGCTTCTGCGTGGGAGGCAGGGAGGAAGGGGAGTGCGGGCAGGTGAGAGGGCAGGGCAGGGCAGGGCAGGGAGCACAGACACTGCCGGCAGGAGGGACAGCGCAGGCAGGATGGGCGGTGCGGACAGGGTGGGTTATACAGGCAGCGCGGGCAGTGCAGGCAGCGCGGGTTTTGCAGGCAGGGTGGGTTATACAGGCAGCGCGGGCAGTGCAGGCAGCCCAGGCAGCGCAGACAGGACAGAGCGCAGACAGTGCGGGCAAGATAGGCAGTGCAGGCAGGACCCGCTCTCATCCACCCGACAGCCCCGAGGTGGCTGAAGACATCGGGGATAACCCGGGGGGAGCGGCTCCGGGCAGGACCATCCCCACCCCCCGCCCCACATTCTCCACCAGTCGCCCCCCGGCTCGGACGGACAGACGGCCCGAGCGGGACGGACCGACGGACGGACAATGCGGGAGCGGGCGAACAAAAGCCGCGGGGCTTGGGTTGCTGAACACGTCCGAGGCCAGACGAGTCCAGACGAGCGCGGGCTGCTGGCCTGGGTGAGAAACTCGTGACAAAATAACGGGGGGGGGGACACACTCGGGGGAGTTTGAGGGTGCTGGGGGGAGTTGGTGGGATCCGTCTTTCAAAGCGTCTTCGTTATGGCAGGGGGTGCCCCGGGCTCTGCATGTCTCCTCCAAAGCCCTGGGGGGAGGTGGCAGCCTCCCCGCGCCCCCGTCGGCACCTCTGCAACTCCGCTAAGAAAGTCTGGGGTCGGCCACGGCCTCGGGGACCTTCCATGGCGACCCCAGACCAGGATTACTGCGGTTAAACCGCTGCCTCCCCTCCCCACCCCAGCAGCCAGCGCCGCTTTGCCGCGGTCCCGCGAGGGAGGGACATGCGGACCCACTCTGAGTGGGAAGTTGCACTGTCCCCCCCACCTCCCAGGGTCTGAGTTTTGGGGTGCAGGGACCTCCACCGCCTCTCTGGGGCTGTTGCGGTTGCGGGGAGAGCGGCGGGGGTCGGGGGTGTCCCCAAAACCCCCTCGACGTGAACAAGGGTGATCCGCGGGGGGGAAGAGCATTGAGGGTGGGGGCGATCCCCGGCTCCGCACCTCGATCTCCAAAAGGTGATGGACGGGGCTGGAAGTCCCTGCAACCCGCGTTTCAGCAGAGCCAGCGCGGGGGTTCCGCGCCTCTGCGCGGAGATGCAAAAGAGGGTGGGGGGTGTAGAGATTGTCCCCCCTCCCCGCAAACTTCCCGCTCTGTTTGGTTTGATTCCGTGCACCCCGGGTCCGAGCTGCTTCGCTCCATGAGACCCCCCGCCTTTCTCCCCGCGACTCTGCCTCCGCAGGCCGGGAAAATAATCCGAAATCGGGGCTTTGGGGGGGCTGCGGGGCCACGCGTGAACCTGGGTGCTTGGCCCAAACCCTCCTCCCGGGCTCCCGCACCAAACGCCGCAAAACCCGCTTCCTTTTCATTCGAAATGAGTTTTTCCTGCAGCGGAACCTCGTCTTTTCTCTGCGCCCTGGTTCCCGAAGGGTTTTGCCCTCGGCCTCCCCGCGGGTCGGGGAGGAGCGGGCGTCGTTCCCGAGCGCTGTCGGCGAACGGAGCGAGAATCGCGAGTGGCCCGCGGGTGTCACGCAATTTCGTCCCGTTTCAGCCGTTTCCTTGCCGGGTCCCGCGCGGATCCCCGGCTCTGCCGAGGAGCCCTCGGTCCCCCGGCGGGTCGGGTTCTGCCCAGCCCAGCTCCGATCTGAACTCTGAAAAAACGCCAAACCCCTAAATTTAAGTTTTTGTTAAATTAACTCTGAAATCCCGAGCGGGGAAAAAAGATTCCGGGCTCCAAATGAAAACAACGGCGGGATCGCAGAGCCGCGGCCCCGGCTCCTGCTGCTGCTCGGCCGGTTCTCGTCGGCGCCGGACCCGTTCGCAGAGACTTCATCTGCCGGTGAAACTCGAAGCACCCCCCCGCCAGCCCTGCCCTCGCCCGGGTCCTCCCGGCTGCTCGCACCGACCTTAAACGCGTTAAATCTGCGGAAATTCCTGACGGGAGATGCGGGAGGTGCGTTAATTCCCGATGTGGGATCGCGGGGAGCATCCCAAGGCCGCTGTGGGCTGGGGAAGGGGACCTGCGGCGCAAATCCCAGCGCTTGCCACGTTCTTCCCTTTGTGGGGTTCGGACAAAAAAGCCACCGAACCCAGGAATTTCTGGGGAAGCTGAAAATGTCGGTTTTAAAGCTCTTTTATTTTGTTAACGCGGATTTAATTGGAGAATTAAAGGGAGAGGGGACCGCCGCCGTATCCCCAGCACCCGCTCCAGGGTGGGGAGTGGCTACGGGTCCCCCCGACCCGCGGGGAGGGCGACATAAAGGCTGCGCAAGGGCTCTGAAAGAGTCGGTCGCTTAGAAGAGGGATGAGAGAGGCCCTTGGGTGGCCCCGCGCGAGCCCTCAGTGGGTGCTGCCTCCCCGTCTCCTCCACGAGCAGCCGGTACCTGCCGTTTGCTCCCCGAACAGGGCTGGCAATGGAGGTGGAGGGGCCGCAAAAAGCAAGGACGCGGCCCCCCCATCTTCCCCCCGAACCCCGGGGACAGCCAAGGTGCATGTTTGGGACCGTAGGGGTCCGGGTTGTCCATAACGCTGAGCTGTGGGAACCCCCGGGCAGGTTTGGAGACCCCCAAAGCTGAACTGGGTGCTGGGTGCAGCTCTCCCCATCCCCGTTTCCAGCCAGACTGGAAGGGCTGGGCCTGAGGGGAGCCTCACCAGTGAGTTCCCAGTGTAGGTAACTGGGAGAGACGGTCCCGATAGGGAGCACCTGGCACTGGGTGAACTGGTGGTGGCCGCGGGAGAATCTGCTCATAGGGAGGAGGAAAAACTCCTGAGAAGCCTTCCACCCCAGACCCGACCGGGAGCGAAAAACCAAAGGGAAAAGAGCCCCAAATACCCGGGTTTTGTTTGAGGAAAACTGGCAGCTCCAGTCCGGTACTGGGAGGGGGGAGGGATTTCATGGAGGTTCTGCGGGGTTCCAGCACAGAGATGAAATGGTGTTTGGGGTCGGGAGACGGTTGGATGGGGCCAGGCCCCGGCACCGATCGGACACTGGTGGCGATGGGCTGCCGGTGGGGGCTTCCCCTTCCCCCAGAGAGGGGAACGAGCCCCCAGCAGGGACAGAGAGCTGGGCACAGGCTGTGGGGCTGGCAGCGGTGGGGACGGGTGTCGGGGCTGCTGGTCGGTAGCGGGGATGCTGGTGCTGACAAAGGTGGTGGTTCTGCGGGTGATGGCGATGAGGGTCAAGGTTCTGAGAGCGGTGCTGATGAGGCTGGTGATGTTGAAGGGGCTGGCGGCGAGGAAGATGCTGCCGAGGGTGCCGGGGGTGCTCAAGGTGCTGGCAATGATGAAGGGGCTGGCGGCGAGGAAGATGCTGCCGAGGGTGCC
>VXBP01001796.1:74083-99476 GCA_013400115.1 Rhinopomastus cyanomelas | reverse complement strand
GCCCGCGGCCCCGCGCGCGCCCGCGCCCCGGGGCCCCTCCCTCTCCCCATTGAGGGAGCTCCGGGCGCTGCAGAGGGGCGGGAGCGCGTTCGTGACGTCACGCCTCCCGCAGCCAATGGGAGGCGGCGCCCGAGGCCGCCGCCGGGCCCGGGGCTGAATGAAAAGTGCCGCGCGCGCTCCCGCCGGCGCAGAGGCTGCGGGCAGCGGTTGCGGGCAGCAGGTAGGAGCCGAGCCTGGCCGTGCCAAGCCGTGCCAGCCGCTGCCGGGCTGTGCCAGGCCGTGCCCCGGCCCCGCTCTGCCCTGCGTGGCGCCGCGCGGAGCGGGGGGNAGCGGTGGGGACGGGTGTCGGGGCTGCTGGTCGGTAGCGGGGATGCTGGTGCTGACAAAGGTGGTGGTTCTGCGGGTGATGGCGATGAGGGTCAAGGTTCTGAGAGCGGTGCTGATGAGGCTGGTGATGTTGAAGGGGCGGGCGGCGAGGAAGATGCTGCCGAGGGTGCCGGGGGTGCTCAAGGTGCTGGCAATGATGAAGGGGCTGGCGGCGAGGAAGATGCTGCCGAGGGTGCCAGGGGATGAAGATGATGAGGCTGGCGATGATGAAGGGGCTGGCAGTGGGGAAGATGGTGCTGACGGTGCCGGGGGTGCTGAGGGTGCTGGTGCCGGGGAGGCAGGTGCTGACGGTCCTTGGGGCGGTGCCGGGGTTCGGGTGATAGCGGAGNTGCTCGGAGGAGGAGGTGGGGGGGGCGGTGCGGAGCATCCTCCAGGCCGGGGGCAAGCGGGATGGAGCCGGGCAGGTCTCTCGGAGGTAGCGGGGAGGGATGCGGGAGTCGGGGAGGAAGGACGGAGGGATGCGGGATCCTCCCCTGAAGAAGGGAGGGATGCCGGGTGCTCCTGGAGGGGGAGGAAGGTTCTTCCGCGGAGGAAGGGAGGGTGAGAGAGGATGCGGCTGTCACCCCGCCCCGGAGGAAGGAGAGATGGAGGATGCGGGGTCCCCTCCTGAAGAGGAGAAGGGCGCGGGTCTTGCGCGAGGTGCGGGGGTTGCTGGTCTCTGCGCGGGGTCCTGAGCAGCGAGCGGGGGTCGCTCCCTCCTTCCCCCCCACCCCCTTCTATCACCTGCTCTGTGCTCTCGGAGTCTGTCCATCGCCTCCGGCTGCCGGGACCCAGACCCCGGCTCCGGCCGGCCGGCCGGCCGCGGGGAGTCTCGGGTTTAACCGCGGGTGCGGGTTCGCGATCGCGTTCTCGGTCCTCACCGCTCCTCTCGGCAGGTCGAGCTCCCGAGATGCGGTTCTGGGCGGGGAGATGGTCTTTTCGGGGGGTGTTTTACCCAGAGGAAAGTTGAGAGGTGGAAAGGGTCCTTCGCGCGGGGCCGAGCTCCGGCTGCCGGCGGGAGGATCGGGCGGGTTCTGGCGAGGGTTCCGCAGAGCCGCTCCGGTTCGCGAAGGCACCTCGGTGGCTCCTGCGTGGTTCCCCCTCGATGAATTCCTGCCCGAGGGGCCTGAGCCTGGCTGTCCCGCTGATGCCGAGGAGGGCTCTGCCCTGCGCTGCAGGGACTGGGCCGCCGGGGCCGGGGGAATGGACGTCGCCGCTGCCGGTCGCATCTCTCTTGATTTTTCGATCTCATTTTTCCCTTCCCTCGTCCTTTCCCCGAAGCCCAAGTGCCCCCCGGAGAAGGAAGCGGTGGTGTGGCTGCTGCTGGCTGCTGCGGACTGCAGGGGTTGGTTGTTATCTTTGGTTATCTAGCTGTATGAGTGCTGTCGATTCTTCATAAAGCTAGATAACCGAAAGTAAAAATAACCCCAGTACACGCCTGAGGAGGATGTGCAGAAGAGAGGAGAAGCCGTCGGCGGGGAAGAGGAGGAACAAAAAAGAAGCAAAAATAGAAGAAAAATAATTGGGAGAAAAAAGGAAGAGAAAGGAAAAGGGAAGATGAGGAGGAGGAAAGGAAAAGCCCAGCCGTGGGGAAAAGGCAGAGCAGCCCTGAGCCTGGACTGAGAACCCCAGGTAGGAGCCTCTCTGCTTATTTCTGGTGTTATTTACAAACCGGCCGAAGCCCCGCTCCGGCTCCCTGGGCCCGGGGCTGGGCCGGGGCTGTGCGCGCCGGGGCAGACCTTGCGTTGGCCGAAGGACCAGGACCCGGCCGCTGCCTCCCCGGCGGCTGAGCGGAGATGGAACTAACGAGCGCCCCGTCGGATGGGGAATTAGCGCAGCCTGGGACGCGGGCTCCGGCCCGAGGGTGAACTGTCCTTGCGCAGCCGGTCGTAGGGTGTCAGAGACCCCCCAGCCCGGAGAGCCCCCGTCGGGTTGTCTGTTCAATAAAGCAGCAGCGGAGAAATGGGTGTTACTGAGGGTTCTGCCGACACCGACACCGGGGCTGGGCTCTTCCCCTCTGATTCTGCCTGGGGGCTGATTTTTGCTCCTCTCTCCCACTCCCAGCCGGTTCTCTGCGGAACCTTCCTCCCTGACAGCCGGAACTGGTCACCGGGATGGCAGAGGAGGAGGGCTCGCTGGTTCGGAAAAGGGTCTCTTGCAGCTCTTTGTTTTTCTTCCCTCTGTCTCCCCAAATGCCCTCCTTCTCCTCTCGTAGCCCTTTGTCCATCTGTCAGCGTCCGTCTGGACGGGCTCAAGATTCCGAGGTCGGGGATTTACTGGAAAACCCCAAGATCTCTCGTATGGGAACCGTGGGAGCCCGACCGGGCAACGGGATTTGGTGTCGCTGATCCCCTGTGCAAGTCCCTGCCGCTCGTTGTCCCTCCCGCGGGGTTCAGTCCCAGCCTTCCCCTTGTGGGGAAGGAGATCGTCCCTCGGCCCTCTTTCACCTGCTTTGCTCTAGAGGAGGATCCTGGGGCCAAAGAGGTGAACCGGCTACTTCCCGCTCGCTCTTAGTGGCCAGACCGGTGGTTGCCTTGGGGGCCAATCTGTTGGCCAAAGGTGTCTTGGGGAGCTGTAGGGGCACAAAGATCTGGTGACGGATTTAGAGGATAAATAACCTCAGAACGGGAGGGCGGAAGAGAGAGAGGGGCCAGCGGCACCAACAAAGGACAAACAGGGGCGGCAGCGCCTGAGCCCCTTTGGGGCAGGAGCCGCTCCGGCACCTCTGTGACCCCCTTTCTGTGCAGGGCGACTGCTGGACCCGCTCGTTCTGCTCCTGAGCTCCTTGGGAGCCTTTCAACGGATTCACAAACAGCTGGAAAGGGCAGAGGGGACTGTCCTTGGCACCCGGCGCCCACTCTGGGGCGCGGCTGGAGGGCTGGGGGTACCGGTCAGGGGCTCTCCTGTTCCCAGGGCTGTTCTGGGTGAACAACAGGACCTTCCGACCCCTCAGCCACAACCCTGTTCGCGGGATGATTCCCCCTCCCTACAAGGAGAAAGTGTCGGGAGAACTGCCTCCTGCCTCCCCTTCGAGGCCCATGGAGGTGCTGCTATTGTTCCTGGCGCCGTTCCTGCAGCCCACGCGCCCGGCGCTGGCAGCGGCACCAGCCACCGGTGCCATCAGCCCCTGCTCTCTGGGGCCTTGCTCGCTCCTCTCCCCTGGCTGAGGGCAGAGGGCTGCTCCCAGGGCGCGTCCCCAGCCAGAGGGGACCCTGCAGGGTGCCCGAGCCTCAGCCGTGCCAGGGCTGGTGGGACCCTCTGGAAAGGAAGAGATGATCCTCCATGGAAGGAGAGAGCTCCCTCCGTGGAAGGGCAGAGGATCCTCCGTGGATGCTCAGACCCCAGGTGTCTTCTCAGGTGAAGGGGACACTTTGGCTTTGGTGGCAGCAGGATGTCACCGCATGCAGCTCTGCTCCTCCATCCCTCCAAATCATTCCATGGCTGCTGGTCAAACTGGGACCAACCAGGCTCGTGGACTGGGGCGGTCACTGGCGTTGAGCGGTGGCCCATGAGCCCTCGCGCGAAGGGCTGCGGCGGCTGGCGCAGGGGACCGAGGGCCTTTGTTCCTGGGTGGGCACTGCTGAGCTGCCATGGGCCACCCACCACCTCGGTGGGTTTTGTTCGGGGGGGGGGGAAAAAGGGGCCCTCTGCCCAATGAGGGGCTGCAGCGGCGCCACGGGATCATCTCCTGGCTCCTGGGTGACCAATCGTGGCCGCTGCGGGGCCAGGGCGGCAGCGCCATAGGCTGAGGGGCGGTGGTGTCACTGGCTCAGGATAACAAAGGCAGGAGCAGGGATGGGGAGATGCCCACTGGGAGTGGGGAGATGCCCACTGGGAGTGGGGAGATGCCAGCTGGACAGGCTCAGTGGAGAACTGAGCAGCCCGACGCCTGAGGAGCCCAACGTGGTGGGCTGGGGGCTGGGTGCTTATGGCGGTGGGTGCTGGAGAGGGTGTGTTTCAAGGCCACCATGGCCAACCCTCCACCCCTGCCCGGAAATGCCCTTCAAAGTGCTTGTGGAGGTGCCCTTCTGCTCAGGGTCGCAGTGACACTGCAGGGCTAAAGCACCTCCAGGCCTTCACCCTCCCAGAGCAAACTGGGACCAGTGTTGCTGCTGTTTGGTGGGGTCAGCCCATGGGGTTGGCGGGTCCTTGGGGGCTCTTGGGGCTGGGATCTTTGTGGGTGCTGGTGGACCCGACGGAGACGCCAACTCGGATCCTGGTGGTGGTGGGAAATGATCTCCGGCAGCGGGACTGGCCCTGGGGATCTCGGGCTGGGATGGGGCTGCAGACAGCTGATCTATTGCAGGTTCTGTGCCCTCCTCTCCCAGTTTGCTGCTGGAGCGCGTCCTTGGCCGAGGGGTCGGCCCTCCAGCCTCCTCCTGGTCGGCACTGGGGATGGATGACAGCGGGGTCAGGAGGGATCCTCGGTGCCTCTCGGGGGGCCCTGCTGTGCAGGGCTGGTCCTGAAGACCACAGATCTCCTGCCCCGTTGCAGGGTTTCCCAGCAGGAGGGAGGCTGGGAGAGGGGCTCTGTGAGCTCCTGGCGTTGGTGCCAGTGAGCACCGGGCTGCTCTGCCGCCGCTGGGAGGTCACGAAGGAGGACCCTCTCTCTGAGCCCTGCGGTTGTAGCCGGCGCTGTGGCCCCACCGCTGCAGAGACAACCTTGGCCGTTCCAGCCCGGGCTTAGAACTGGGGGTTTCTGCTGCCTTCGCGGAGGCCGGGGAGGGTCCTGGCTGCCAGACCTGTTCTGCTGGGCTGCTGCCGCTGAACGCAGACCCAAGGGAGGCCCCGGCAGCCCCAAGGTCCTCACGGACCCTGAACCACCCCTTCTCCTTGCTGCCAGGTCCCACAAGCTCTGGGGCTCTGTGCCTGCGGTGGGTGTGCGAGGGCACAAAGAAACCCCCCCAGATCTGGGGGTCGGGGTCTGTGTTTCCAGAATACCCTCGTGTTTCCTCCCTCCAGGGAAGGCACCAGCAGGCAGAGCTGCCGGGGGACAGCAGTGGTCGGGAGGATGCTCTTGGCGCTCAGATTTTTCCTGGCATCGGTCCTGCAGGCTCTGGGGCTCTTGGGGGGCCAGGTCACCCAGGGCACCTTGTTGGGGTGAGCTCAGGGGAAGAGGGAGCAGAAGGCTTCGGGCTGGTGGGGCCCAGAGGGGTCAGAAGGGCTTCTTGGGGCTGCAGAGGAGAGCGGAGCCACGTCTTTGTGCTGAGAGCGGGGTCTTGTCTCTCCCGACAGCCAGGGGCTTCAGAAGACCCCAGAGCGGCTTCAGGGGGACGGTCGTCCTGCCGGGACTGGGATGAAGCGGCTGCAGCTGCCGCCACCGGAACCAGCCCAGCCCCACACTGATGCCAGAGAGCGGCGGCTCCGCGGCAGCGACGGGCTGCAGCGGCACTGGGAATCGGTGGGCTGGGCTCTGGGTCCCGGGGATCCCCCCTTTTCTGGGGTGATGATCAGAATCAACGGGCTGAGCTCTGTGTCCTGGGGATCCCCCTCATTTTCATGTGGGAACAAGATAAGGGGGTGCAGGCAGCTCCCCCCAGTCCCTGTCCCCACTGCTGTGGGTCTGGGCGCCAACATGATGCCCCCGCAAGAGCTTTGGGGTGTCCAGAGCTGCTGGAGCCATGAAGGGAGGGGAGAGGGGATTCTCTGGATCCCCCTCCATCCTCTGGCGCAACCGCAGAGCCAGAGAAAATGGGACCTGACGGCTGTTCCGGCCCCTGGCCGGGTCCGTGGGTGGCAGCACCCTGGGCAGGGGCTGGCTAGGAGCAGCACTGACCCTGTGGTTTGTGGGGCAGGGGGCTGGCTAGGAGCAGCGCTGACCCTGTGGTTTGTGGGGCAGGGGGCTGGCTAGGAGCAGCACTGACCCTGTGGTTTGTGGGGCAGGGGGCTGGCTAGGAGCAGCACTGACCCTGTGGTTTGTGGGGCAGGGGNCCCTGTGGTCTGTGGGGCAGGGGGTGGCTAGGAGCAGCGCTGACCCTGTGGTCTGTGGGGCAGGGGGGGGCTAGGAGCAGCACTGACCCTGTGGTCTGTGGGGCAGGGGGTGGCTAGGAGCAGCACTGACCCTGTGGTCTGTGGGGCAGGGGGTGGCTAGGAGCAGCACTGACCCTGTGGTCTGTGGGGCAGGGGCTGGCTAGGAGCAGCGCTGACCCTGTGGTCTGTGGGGCAGGGGGTGGCTAGGAGCAGCACTGACCCGTGGTCCTCGGGGGCCGTTCGGGTGCAGCTGGGGTGATGGGCCACCTGCGCTCGCGGTTCCCTGGCCCGGGCTCCCGTCAGTGCTGGCCGGGGGGACCCTGAGAATAGTCTTGGGGCTGCGTCCAGGCTCCTCCTGCGGGATTTCAGGGCGCAGACGGGAAGGGGCGAGCGAGGCCGACCCCTCACTGCTGGGAGCTGCTGGGTGGTGGCCAAGGGGTCTGGCGCAGGCGGGAGCTGCGGGTGGCTCTGCAGAGGCAGAGCTGGGTAGCCCACGGCGAGGGAACCCCCAGTCCTGGGGCTGGGGGAGCATCTCTCGGCACCGGAGTCCTCAGGGCTCCTGGCCGGGTCCACTGCCAAGTATCGGGGGCTCAGGGTCTGGCGTGGCCAAGTCGCCCCTGGACTCGCCCCGCTCGGCCGAGCCCCCCGAGCCCCCCGCGAGCAGAGCTCGGCGGCGCAGCCCTCGCCCGGTGCCCGCGCTGCGGCTCTGACAGCCAGGGCTGGGCGTGAGCACCCCCAGACCCCCGCTCCGGGCTCTCAGCACCCAGGATCAGGCGGCGGCTGGGGCTGGGGCGGGGGCGGCCCCGTGGGGTTTGGCTGCTCGGCGCTGGGCGGTGGCTTCGGTCAGGAGGTGGGGGGCACAAGGGGCTCTTTGCTCCGGGGTGGCTGCGGGGTCGCGGGTCTCCGAGGGGGAGCAAGCGCTGGTTAGCGAGAGCTGGGAGTGCGGACCCCAGGGTGGAGGACACGGGGGCTGCTCCCCTTTCCCTCGCTTGGCTCAGACCCCTGGGTGAAGGTCGGGGGATGCTGCTAGCCTGGCTCTCACTTGGGTGACATCCCTGGGTGAAGGTCAGGGTGGCTACTAGCCTGTCCTCACTTGGGTCGGGCCCCTGAGCAAAGGGGTGTGTTCACCCCCAACCTTGCAGGGGCTGCTGGCCTGCCCCTCGCCTGGGCTGATGCAGCTAGAGCAGGTTTGATTTGAGCTCCAGCAGGGTGCTGGAAGCCCAAACCTCACCTTTTAGGGGGAGCAAAGTCAGTGTCATGGGAAGGGGGCCCCTCGCATCCTGCGTCGCCCTTTGGGAGGCACCGGGAGCTCTTTGGGAAGGAGGGGTCCCCACTTGGTTCCATTGGGAAGATGCTCTCGCTGAGGCGGAACCCAGCTCTTGGGCGGCTCCCTGGAAGGGGTTGGCCTGGGGGTGCCGGGGCCGAGGGACCTCGCTCTGGCACCAGCTGCCGGGGAGCACAGCGCTCAAGACCCTCCGGCTACGGGGTCCTGGATTCCTAGAGCTCGAGGGCTGGAGCCCCTCCATCCCCTCGCGGAGCCGCACAAAACTCCCCTGAACCGGGGTGTTCCCGTCGCTTGCCCCCCGGTGGCCAGCCCAACCTGTGTCTTGTGGGGCTTGCTGCCCGCTGGCTCCTGTGCCCCCCACTTTGGCAGGGGAAGCTCGTCCTGGCAGGGAGCTCGTCGGCTCCGCACGGGCGGCTGCTGGGGAATCAGGCACCTGGGGAACCCTCCGCCCCGCCGAGGACTCCTCTGCCTGCTGGGGCTTGGCCGGCAGACGCGGGGCGGACCCGCTGGGTGGGCACCGTGGGTGACCCCGGCTCTCGGCTCGGGGGGCCCTCTGCCCCGCAGGCCAGCACCCGCTGAGCACCCTTCGCGCTGCCGTGAGGGAGCAGGGGAGACCTGCGCCGGGTGGAGCTGGGGCGACGGCAGCGCCCGCCTCCCTCCCGGGGACAAGGGCCGGCTGCGGCGCGGTTGCCATGGCGAGAGAGCCAGGATGGCTCAGCCTGCGCTCGGGCCGGGCAGCGGCACCAGCCACGGGGGCTCCCTTTCACAGATTCCTCGGGGTTTGGAAGGGACCTCGAGAGACCAGCTAGTCCAATCGCCCTGCCACAGCAGGACCACCTTCTCTTCACCCCCAGGCCATGTCCTTGGACCCCGAAGCCCAACGGCGCCCCGACCTCGGGAGCCATCCCCTGCCCTCCGTCGTGCGGCGGCTGTGCTGGGCTCCCATCTCCCGTGATCCCCCCGTAAGAGGGTTTGCTGCTTGTTGTGACACCCGGGCCAGCGTGGGAGAGAGCTCGCTGGCCCCCGCCGCCGGCCGCTCCCCCCAGCGGGGCCGGTTTTGTGTCCCTGTGTCCCTGACTAATTGAGCTGAAGGACCTGCGTCTGGAAGGGCCTCAAAAGGACCTTTGTTGCCGCTGCGGGGGCTGCACGGGTGCCGGAGCCCCGTTTGCTTAGGGGACGCGGCTCCTGGGCAAACTCGGCCCTCAAGTGGCTCCTGCCTCCGGGAGAGGGGAGGGGGCTGCGCCGCCGGGCGATTCTTCGGTGGGATCTGCGTTGGGCTTGGAGGGGGGTTGTGATGGGGTTGGGGTCTTTTCTGTTGGGTTGTGTTGGTTCTGTTGGGTTTTTTGGGGTCTAGCTTTGTCTTGTTGGGTTCTGCTGGGGGTTTGGCTTTGTTAGGTCTTGTTGGGGGTTTATTCTGGGTTTGGGGGTTTTCGTTGGGTTGTGTGGGGTTTGGGTTGGTTTCATTGGGGCTTCTAGGGCTTGACTTCTTTGGGGGGGTTGTGTTGGGCTTGGGGGGGTTTTCATTGGCTTGTGTTGGGTTTGGGTTGGTTTTGTTGGGTTTTCTGGGTTTCAGTTCGTTTCAATGGGGTTTGGGGTTGTTTGGTCTGGTTTAGTCGGGTTTCGTTTGGATTGGGGTCTTTTCTGTTGGTATTTTTGTGTTGGGGTTGGGTTTGTTGGGTTTTTTGTGATTTGGCCTCATTTTGTTGGGGTTTTGTGTTGGGTTTGGGGGTTTTTTGTTGGGTTCTGCTTCCTTTGGGTTGGATTCATTGGGGTTTTTAGGGTTGGGCTTCATTTTGTTGGGGTTGTGTTGGGTTTGGAGTCTTTTCTGTTGGGTTTGGTTGGGGCTGTGATGGGTTTGGGGTCTTTTCTGTTGGGTTTGGTTGGGGCTGTGTTTGGTTTGGGGTCTCTTCTGTTGGGTTTTGTTTGTTTCATTAGGGTTTTTAGGGTTTGGCTTTGTTCTGTTGGGGCTGTGTTGGGTTTGGGGTCTTTTCTGTTGGGTTTCTTTGCATTTGGGTCCATTTTGTTTGGTTTCTCTGGGTTTCGGTTGGTTTTGTTGGGCTCTGGGGTTCTTTTGTTGGGTTTAGTTGGGTTTGGTTTGTTTTAGGGTTTGCTTTGTTGGGATGGTTTGGGTTTGTTTCATTGGGTTTCTTTGGGGTTTTTTGTTGGGTTTTGGGGTTTTCATAGAATCACAGAATCATTATGGATTGGAAGGGACCTTGAAATATCATCTAGTCCAATCCCCCTGCAACAGCAGGATCACCCAGGAACACATCCAGTCGGGTCTTGAACATCTCCAGTGAGGGAGACTCCATAGCCCCCCTGGGCAGCCTGTTCCAGTGCTCCGTCACTCTCACCGTGAAGAAGTTCCTTCTCAGGTTCATGTGGAACCTCCTGTGTTACAGCTTACACCCATTGCCCCTTGNAAGACTCTGCACTTACTCTTGTTATAGCTCATTAGATTTTTCTCTGCCCAGTTCTCCAGCCTGTCCAGGTCTCGCTGAATGGCAGCACAGTCTGCGGGGGTGTCGGCGACACCACCCAGCTTGGTGTCATCAGCAAACTTGCTGACAGTGCATGCCAATCCCTCATCCAAGTCATCAATGAATAGATTGAACAGGACCGGTCCCAGCACCGACCCCTGGGGCACTCCACTAGATACAGGCCTCCAACCAGACTCTGTGCCACTGGCCACTGCTCTGTGGCTTGTGTCCTGGGGCCAGCTCAGCATCCACCTCACAGCGCAGTCGTGCAGACCCCACTGCCTCGGCGTGGCTGCAAGGGTGCTGGGGGAGACTGCGCCGAGCAGAGACCCGCAGTCGTGTTTCTCAATCAGCAGCCTCCGTTCACATGCGAAGCAGCCCTTGGGAGCCAGTGCCGCAGCCCCTTCTCACGCTACTGGCCGCTCCGGTTCCACCCCAGCTCTGGGATCGGGGTCGGCAGCGGGGCAGAGCGGGGTGGCCAGTGCCGCGCTGGAGCCCACGAGAGGACCCAGCTGGGCCCGGTCGTTCCCACTCCTCTGGCGTTTCAAACGCGCCGGCTGGTCCGGGCTCTGCCGTGCGCCGGGCTCTGCTGTGCGACCGCAGCCGTGCTCCACTTGCCTCCCCCGGGCTCCGGCACCTGGCCGGTGGCGTTGTGCACTTGCTGCTTCCGTAGCCGGTGTTTACCTGGTTCCCACCTCTCCTCCCTCTCTCTGTTTCCTCACTTCTTGTTGTCGCTTCTCCCTGTACTGACCCCTCCCCAGCCCCTGAGCTGCAGGCAGCCCCTGCCCGGGCGCCGGTCACTGCTGGAGCCCACAAGCCAGGGAGGGGTGGGCAGAGCCCCGGACCCCTCCAGTCGCCCCAACCCTGATGGGGCAGTGACGGCCCTGCCTGGAGCTTCTCTCTGGGGCCTTCATGTCTTGGGGCTGGGAGGGGGGCAATCGGGGCTCTCCAGAGGTTCTGGGCTCGGGGGTCCCGGTCTGCCCCGAGGCCCCAGGGAGGGGCGCAAGGCTGCGGAGCGGGGCAGCTCCCGGGGGTCCCCCGGGAAGATGCAGGCTGGTGGCTTTCCGCAAGGCAGCTCCCAGCCCCAACAGGAGGTTCCAGTCCAGGGTCTCTTCCTCCAGCAGACGAGGAGGCGGCGGCGGCTCCGGGCCCACGGTGGTCAGCGGGTGGGTCTGAGCGGCCGAACCCTCGTGGCTGCCATCACCCTTGGCCACTGCATCGTGGGGAGGGCTTCCCCCTCTGCCCAGAGCGGCCGCTCGACCCTTTCCGGCCCCGGAGAGATCGGTCACCCTTTCACACTGGTCTTCTCCTCTTCCCTCTCTCCTCCCTTCCTTCTTCTTCCGTGTTTTCCTCTTCCTCTCCCTGCTCCTCTCTTCCTGTTTGTTGTCTCCCTTTTCTTCCTCCTTCCCCTTCCCTTCGCCCTTTGCCCTTTGCCCTTCGCCCTTTGCCCTTTTCTGTTCTATTTCTCCTCACTTTTCCATTTCATCTCCCGTCTCCCTCCTCCCTTCCTTTTCCCATGTTCTGCTCCCTTTTTCAAGAGGATTCTCCTTTCCAGCCCTAGTCCCCCCCAGCCCCTTGTTTCTCCACCCTTTGTCTCCCGCAGTGAGGAAGGGGCAGCCAGCCCTGCGTTGGGTTCAGTGGCCGTTGCGGTGGCCGGGTTGCTGTTGGCTTCGAGTGCCGGCGCTTTGCTCCCCCCAAACCCCTCTTTGGGGACCCCATCGATCAGGGGGTGCGGGTCGGGGTGCCTGGTGGGGAGCGAAAGCCTGGAGGAGGAGCACGTGGGGGCTCCGCACGCGAAGGGGTTAAACCGTCAGCGATGCCAGCCCTTCTTCCGCCAGTTAAAGCTGATTTGCATGCATTTGCATAATGAATGTCATTTGCATTCTGGGAGCTTGGCTACTTCTGTGGGAAAAGTCGGGGCTGGGGAGGGCGAGGGGGGTCGGCAGAGGACGGAGGGGCCCCCCCGCCGTCGAGGGGTTTGCTGTGCGATGCCCCCCCGGCCCCCCGCGGGTCCCCCCAGGCCGACTGCTTCATTCACTTGTCCCCAGCGTCTCCCCTTCGGCAGCCAATGGCGGCGGAGGGGCCGCAGCTCGTCCCTTCCTCTCCCCTCTCCGTTGGGCCACCTCTCGCTGCCTCCCCGCGGGCCCACGACTGCTCCCCGCGCGGGAGAGGGGAGGGGAGGGGAGGGGAGGGAAAGGAGACCCCGCAAGGTGGGAGCCACCATTTCAGGAGCCGCCATCTAAAATGGCCGACCCTGCCTCTTCCGCTGGCAGCGCGGGCCACATGGCCACTAGCAGCAGCCCCATGGCCCCGCGGCTGGGGTGGCTCCTGCCCGCCTCAGCAGTTGCCCCAGGGCTTTCCTTTTCCCTGTCGGCTGAGGGGCATCGCGGCTCTGGTCAACCCCCCGAATCCATCCCCTCCCACCCCTAACCCATGGGGCCGGGGTCGGTTCTCCTGAGCTGCTGCTTGCGGGGAGCCCCGGGCTGCCGGGGGATGTCGCAGGGCTGCCAGCCGGGCGCTCCAAGCTGTCCTGGCTGCGGCTGACGCCGGCCCCTTCCTGCCGGTCTGGGATGCGGGAGGACGGGGGTCATCGAACGGAAACCATGTCCCCGTCTGTCGGAGCAGGAAGGGTCCCTCCACCCGCCTGGCTTGCACCAGAAGGATCCCGTCTCCCCCATGTCTGCACTGGGGAGGTTCTGGTCCCCCCACCTCTGGACCAGCAGGGCTGGGTTTCTCCCACCTCTGGCCTCAGGAGGTCCCATCTCCCTCCTTTCTGGGCTTTTCTTTGGACAGAGCAGGCTGGTGGCTGCTCAGGACGGGGACGGAGCCCAAGTGGGCTGCTCCCACAGAGCCCGGCGCGGTGGGACCTGCTTCGTGTTCGAGCTCCTTTGGGGGTTTCCCATCCCCGGACCCATCGCCAGCAGCCCCCAGTGTCGGCCGCGGCCACTGTCCCTTTTGGTCGCCCCCTCGGTGGCCGTGGAACCTGGGAGCTCCCAGAGCCCCACGAGTGCCGCGGTTCCCCCGGGAGGGCTGGCGGCAGGTCAGGAGCAGCCACGAGCGCATCCTCCGGCGACCAAGCACCCCTACCCTTCCTTTCCTGCCGGGCTGGCCGCTGGTTCGGAAGGGGGAAGTCCTGTCCTGGAGCTGGCAGCGACGCGCTGGGGCCCCCAGTTATGGGGTTCAGCTGCAGCCGCCTGCTCGCTGCCCCGCTCGGGGGGATTTGTTGGACCCCATTTGCTTTCTGCTGCGTTTTCCCTCTCCCTGGGACGGGGTGACTCGGGGGGGCTGGAAGGAGAGGGTGGGTCTGGGCGATCCTGCCGTGCTCTGCCGCGCTCCCCACCGAGTCGGGTCATCCTCCGGCTCTGGGGCTGCCGGCGACGACCTGTGGAGCTAACGGGAAGGGCAGAGGCTGCTTCGCCGGCCCTGGCTGGGGTGTTTGCACCCACAGGGTGACATGGGTCCCTGTGGGTGGAAACCAGAGCTACGGGCATCTCCTTCCCGTGAATAACTCTAGGGGGCTGCTCCGGAGCCATCGGTGGCCGCAGGGTCGGTGCAGCTGCTCCGCTGGGCTACTTTTGGGGTACGATGCTGCTTTTCCAGCAGAAACCCCTGATGGCTTGGGGCTGGCAGGCTGGGCTCCGCAGCCACAGCAGGGCTCGGGCTCCGTGCTCGGGGGTCAAGAAGCAGTGGCAGTGTTCCCCTGCTTCAGGTCACCTCAGAGCAGCCTCCAGCCTCTGCCCCTTGTTGGGCTAGTGACCCCCTGGGGCACCTCCGCAGGGCCCAGCGCAGCTGGGAGGGTTTCCCGAGTGGCTCCTTGCCTTCTCCCTCCCATTTGCGACCGGGAACGTGGCCACAGTCCCCCTGTACCGGTGCGAATGAGCCCGGGCAGGAGGGAGCTGGTGTTCAAGGGGCCTGTGTCCTCTCCCCTCTGTGCCAGGGAGGACCGTGGGGTCACCCTATGCGATGCTCTGCTCACTTTCTGGCTCTGGGGGATCTCTGGCCCCGCTGGAGGCGCCCCGAGAATCTCCAGGTGAGCGGAGTGATTTAATCTTTTCTGTGAGCTGGGAGCCCCCAGCACCAGCTCCTGCTGGGATGGGCCCAGTGTCCCTACAGCCACGACCTGGGGACTGGTGTGAGACCACACACAGGAACCCCACACTGTGGGGAGAAAGAGGGCCCAAAGGCTCCGCGGCCGCCGGCGGCTTCCTCAGCACCCAGCGGGCCAAAGTCTCCCTCAGCTGTGGGCTCTGCTCTGCCCTTCTGCTCTCGTGGGGTTTTTAACCCTCAAACCCCAAGAGGTTTCTCACCCACAGGAACAAGGGGCTCCTTTGGGGATGGGATGTTTTGGTCTTAAACGGGAAGAGGGCAACCCCGACCCTGACGAAGGTCTTTCTCTTGCTGTTGGTTTGATCTCAGACCAAGCCACCAGAACCTGAACCCCGGCGCAGGGGCTCTGTGGATAAAACCCCCTCGAGAAGACACGAGACCTTTGCGGGGGCCTCAGCAGAAGGCCCTCAGCACAGCTGATCCCACGGGCATCCCCCTCCTCTTCCTTCTCCTGCCAGCAGCCCCTGGAGCACCGTCTGCACCAGCACCCAGCCAGGCAGCACGTGAGGGAGGGACGGGGCAGAGAGGACAGCAGGACACTGGTGAGACAGAGCGGGATGTGGGTCCCGTATGGGGAGGGGTGTGGGTCCCATACGGGGTGGGGTGTGGGTCCCACTTGGAGCAGGATGGGATGTGGGTCCTGTATGGGGCAGAATGTGGGGAACGCTGCATCCGTCAGGGATGGGGAGAACAGGTGCGGTGGGGGCAGCGGCGATGGGCAGGGGAGCGGGACGGGGTCGGGGGACAGGGGGTCCGCGGCCGGGCGCAGCTGAGGCGGGTGCCCTGCCAGCGGTCCGGTCCGGACCACAGACGGCGCTTTGTTCCCCCGTGGGTCGGGCGCGATCCCCTCTCCCCCCCGCCGCCCTTCCTCTCGCCCAGCACAAAGCTGCCTTTGTGCCCCGGGCCGGCGATGGCAGCCACCGGCGAGAGTGAGAACAAACCCCGAGGAAAGAAAGAAGGGGCCGGGGGGGCCGGGGGACCCACCAAGGTGAAGAGGTTTAAATCAGCTTAGCCCCGATGCCAATTAAAACCCAAAGAGGATTAGGCTTGTGATCAGCAGAATAGACCGTCATTGTACCCGGGCGAGGGGCTTCCCCCAGCCCCGGTCCCGCTGCCATCTCCTCGCGCGCTGGGACCCGGGGGCGCAGGCGCTGCCCTTGACCCCCACAGCCCGATGGCCGCTTGCCCGTGGCACAGCCCCGGGGTTTCCGGTGCAGAGACACTTTTCTGGCGCCTTTGAAGCACCTGCAGGGCTCTGGGCTGGGCTGGAGAGCAGCCGAGCAAGGACGGGGGGCTCTGCTCTCCGAGCAGTCCCTGCCAGCCCTGCTGCAGCTCGCCCCGGCGCTGGTGCTGCTCAGGGTCTCAGTAGCCAGGGGGCCCAGCTGTGGCACCGTCAGAGCAGCCGGGGCGGCATGGGGAGGTACCAGGGTTGTCCTCAGGCTGATGGAGACCCAGAGGAGACTGAACTTCTCTGCTCTATGCCCTGGAGGTGCCTCCTGTCGGGTCAGGCTGTCCTGTGCCACCCTGCTCCTCTAGCACCCTGGCCTGCAACAGAGGGACTGCGGTGGCCACAGAACCCTGAAGGCAAATCCCTGCAGCTCCAGGGGGGTCAGAGCGTGCCCAGGACGGGGCTGTCCCGGTGCCAGGCTGGCAACGAGGAAAGATTTTTGCTGAGGGAAGTGACCCCTCAATTAGCCGTAGCTACACCCCAACTTCAGGGCTGCGCACAGGGAATAAGGCAGAGAGGTGCAGGGGGAGCCAGGCTGGGCACAGGGACGTCTGAGGAACGTCAGCCACAAGTCCTGCTGGAGCTTCGGCCTGGGTCTGGGGGCGCTCAGCCTGAGCCCCACTTCTCTTCGTGGCGGGAGACCTCCTGTGCTCCTGTGCTGCCTCTTCTTGGGGTGTTCGTAGGGTCAGCCCTGGCTGCCAAGGGGGACCATCGCCCGGCTGCGGTGGCTCCCGCGGACCCCAGTGCCCTGCCCTGCACAAGAGCCCAGGGATGGCTGCGACGGAGCCCAGTCCGACCCCAACTGGGGGGAGCAGCCGGGCTGAGACGCCGCCACCACTGTCCACCCTGAGCCACAGGGAGGAGAAGGGAGCCGCGGGGCCTGTGAAGAGCAGAAGGAGAAGCCCCCCAGCTCTGCAGCGGGAGCCGTTTCCCCACGACCCTGGGCACAGGCTGAGGTGACGTCGTGCCCAGGTGCTGGGTGCCCCGGAGGTGCTGCGGGGGGACGGGGAGCAGAGGTGGAAGGGCCGGGAGCTCCCGTGGGCTGGAAGGTGCGGTGCCACCATCGCCTCCCTCCTTCAGAGCCGCGCGGCGTCCCCACCGGCCCCAAGGATGCCCGGTGGCACCGCAGTGTGGGAGCGGGGCAGAGGGCAGGCTCCGTCCCCCGCTTGCTGCCGCCGCCGTGTAATTTATGATATGAGAGGGGGCCATTGTCTGGGCCCGTCCTGTATTTCCCGAGGGCTCTGCCTCTCTTCCCAGCCCCCCGCTGCGCCCCCGCTACTGTACCGTTGCCATGGGGCGTGCTCCCCGCGCCGCCGCTATGCGGGGCAGGGCCGGGGAGGGCTCCCGCCGCACGCGGACCCATCTGGAGCCCGCAGCCCCGCCGACGTGCCGAGGGCCTGGGAATGGGGCTCTCGGCCCCGCCAAGTTCACGGCCACCGGAGACATCCAGCTGCCCGAGCGAGCGGGGAGGCGGGGGGCTGCGGGCTGCGGGCTGCGGGCTCCTTTCTCGCGGCCCTTTCACGCCGGCGGTGTCCCCGGCGCATACAGATCCCCCGTCCCTTTCTCCGCTGACGAGCGGGCACATAAATAAATCACCCCACCGGGCGAGCGCGGAACAATCCGTCCCCGAGCCGCTATTCACCGCCAGACAGGAGCCTTTCTTCCCCCGATTAGAGCTGCGGCCGCGCTGTCAGACTGTAAATAAGACGCTAAAAATAAAGGGCGCTGGCCAGGGAAGGGGGACCGGGCTGATGCCTGCTGCTAGGGAAACCGAACGGATCCCCGACGCCGCTGTGTACAAACTGCGGATAATGAGGGGAGAGCCGCAAACAGACCCCGCCTGCGCCGCGGCGGCGGCCGCGGGGACCCGCTCGCCCCGTGCTCCGCGCCCTCGCCTCGTGCTCAGCTTCCAGCGGGGCCGGGTGTTCTGGGGGTTTCCCCGGAGCCCCCGGCGCTCGGGGGGGAGGTCCTGCACCGGAGGAGACAGGGCGGCGGGCAAAGAGCAGTCCCCAGACGGGGAGTTTTCTCTCTCTGCGTGGAGCTGCAGCGCAGAACAGGGCTGGAATCAGGGAGAACCAGGTTAGAGCCAAGGAAAACCGGGCTAGGACTAGGGAGAACCAGGCTAGAATCAGGGAGAACCAAGAAGAACCAGTTCTGTGTCTGTCCGTCCATCCAGAGCCCATCTCCTGGGTTCCTGCCCACCCCAGAGTCTGTGATAGAGACCTGGAGCTCAGCCCCAGTTGCCCCATCGCTGCTGGCCACAGGGAAAGGTGTTTCCAGTCCTGGAAGCCCGTTGAGATAAAATCCAGCTGCTCTCTCCCTGCCGGCCGGGCAGAAGGGGGACGATGCCCTCGCAGTGGCTCCCGCTGTTCCCATCAGGAACAGGGTGCTGGCCACACACATGTTCCCGTGCAGCACTGGTTTGGCTGGTGCTGCACAAAGGTGGGAGAGCTGCTGTGAAGAGCTCCAGAAGGCGCCTCTCCTCCAAATCCACCCTCCTGGGCAGCCCAGCAGCAGCACTGGGGCGATACTGGGACCTTTTCTGCACAAACCCCGTGGAGGGGCGGGAACTGGAAACAGGGAGGTGCCGCGAACAGCTCAGGAGGGCTCTGGGGCAGGTAGAGGGCCTTTTGGCCCAGAGATGGGCTCTGGCTTCCGCAGCAGAGCTCAGACATCTCCAGAGAGGGTTTTCCAGGCCAGCTGGGACTGCTCAGGAGCCCGGTTGCATTTCCCAGTCAGGTCAGGGCTGGGCTTTGTGGGTTTCTTTAGCCTCCAGAGAAAAAAAAAACAAACCCAAATGTTTTCAGCCCCGGTCCCTGCAGCAGCCTTCCCGGGGTGTGGGGAGCATCTGGCGGCAGAGGGGTGCTCCTGGCCCTCCCCGCTAGAACTCGGCAGCTCAGCTGGACCAAAGGAGAAGGACTTGGGAATATCCCTTCGTGGGGCAGCGCTGGGCAGGTCAGACCCACAGCTGGGCTGTCCCGGGAGCCAAAGTTGCTCCCTGGAAGTTGTCAGGAGAGCGATGGCCTCAGAGAAACCCATCCTACCTGGGAGGGAGCCTGTCTCCTTTGGCTTTGGGACAAGGGGGTGGGGATGAAAGCTGCTGGTGGCCGCGGAGCCTTTGGCCAGGTTTGTCCCGCAGGCACCCGGAGAGAAGAGGAAGGTAGGGGAATCCCTACTGTCAAACCCCTTTACTCCGGTTCTAGGGAGATCCTGATCCCCCCGCCGCTCCCGTTCCTCACGATCCCCCAAAGGCAGTTGGATTTCTCTCTGTCCAAACCCCAAGAGCCGGCAGCTCCCTCCTCACGGGGCTCTCAAAGATCCTCCAGCGGGGTCTGAGGGGCTGCCAAGCGCTGCTGGAGGCCAGCCCCTGTCTCTCTCCGAGGGTCAGGGTGAGGCAAAGCACCTCCTCTCTGCTTTGATCCCAAACACCCGGTCCTGAGAGGGGGGTTCGCTGGCACCGCCCCGCACCCCCTGCCCTGACATCGGGGCCGCTCCCACGGCCGATCCGCTCGGGGTTCCCTTGGGCTTGAATCGATTTCTTCACTTCTTTGTCCTCCCCAGGCCCTCTTGCAGCGCCGTGAGGCCGGGCTGCGTGCGGGTGACTAGGGGCGCAGGGGCGGAAGGGCGACCGCCGTGATCCCCGGGAAGCCCAGGCAGGAGGGCTTGCGAGCGGGAGGAGGGGGCTCCGCTCCATCCCCCGCAAAGCAGAGCGATTAAGTTTTACCAGTCCCGGTGACTTCAAACGGAGGGACTCCGGGCAATAAGCCCCTTCCCGGTAATTAGCGGGATTTCCTCCCCGTCGAGCGGGGAGGTTGATCCCGTAATCTGCTCACATGCTCCTGGCCGGGGCTGGCGGCCGCTGGCACCAGCCGCTCCCGCTCCCCGCTCCGGCCGGCAGAGCCCTCACTGGGATTTGGGGGTCGGGATTTCCTGTGCGTGGGGCTGTCCTGCGGCTGCGGAACCGGCCCGGGGCGACGGCTGCGATGGTGAAAAACAGAGTGGGCGCAAATTGTTTGGGTTTAGGTTAAATAATTGGGGTTCGGGGGGGGTTGGATGCTTTTGGGGGCTCCGAGGACTCGATCTCTTAGTCAGCCTGGGGTGCGCAGCGGGAAGAGGCCCCTTGTCTACGGCTTCTCCGTGGGCTCGTCCTCAGTCGGGAGCCTGGGACGGTCGGACACGAAGTTCCCCCCGGACGCTGCCGCTTTCCGGACGCAGAGCCCGGGAGCACCGAGCGCGGAGCTGCCTCCCTCCTCCGGGTGGCTCCCTGGGGACGCGGGCTCCGAGCCCGTCCTGCGGGAGATGCCGCCTGAGTTCCAGACCCGACCAGCCCTGGGTCACCCCAGCAAACAGCTCCCGTGTTCCTCCTGGCAGCTGGAGTCCCTGCAGGAACCCCGGGGAGAGGAACAAGGGCGGCTCTGGGGCCTCTGTTGCTCTGGTCCCTTTGGCGCTGTCCCTTCGGAAGGAGAGGGGCGGTGGGGGCTTGAAGGTCAGGGGTGGGTGCCCCCACCCCAACCCTGCAGACTTGGGGCTGGCGCACGAACAGGGTGCGGAGGGCTGTGCGGAGGGCTGTGCGGGGCTGTGCGGGAAGGGGGTTGTACTGGGCCCCAGCCAGAGCCTGGAGCAGACCCGGCGGGGTGCGGAGCAGGGGGGCTTCGCCAGCCCCTCACAAATCTCCTTGGGTCGAACCCGAGTGGTGCCGATGGGGACCCGGCGGAGACTTCCCTGTGCAATGATGCAGACAGGGACCAGCCCCGCTGCCTTCAGCCGCAGCAGCGCCGGAGGTTCCCGAGTCTTCGTGCAGCCCCGCTGGGAGCTGGTCCTGCGGGAGGGGTGAGGTGACCCCACCTCGCAGCGGCTGTGCTGAGCCGGGGCCGGGAAGGAGCAGCGCCGGCATCGCGCTGGCGAAGGGGGAGCGGAGCCGCTGCTGCTCACGGCCGCCGTATCGCGGCTGTTGTGTCTGCTGCGGTTTATTGGCTTCGTTGTGTTTCTCTTGCGGTTCTTGCGTATTTACTGACCATTTCTTTCATTCCAGGTGGAGAGCTCGGGGCTGGAAGGAGGAGGAGAAGGAGGAGAACAATACGAACACGAAGGGTGCCAATATTACTATTATTAATAATAACAACAATATAAAAGCAAACGAAGACAAAAGGAGAGAAGAGGGGAACCCTCCCAGCCAGGGAAGTCTGTGCTGGCTGCTCACGGGCCTCCCTGTCTGAAGCCCTCTGGAGCTGCTGCAGCTGAGGGGGCTGACGAGGGGCTGTTGGGGACTGGGGGTTTTTTTACCTCTTCCTGCACTGAAATCTAATTACCGGGGGAATGTAGTGGTGACGGGATGGAGGCGCCTTGGCAGGAGGCCCAGGGCCCTGGTGGTGCTTTCGCGGCCTCTGTCCTCTTTCCTCTGGGTCCGGTTCTGTCGTTTCCAGCCACTTTTGGTTTCTGTTGCTCCAGCAGCCTCTCAGCAGCAGAACCCGGAGAGGGTTCCGTGCTGGTTCGTGAAGGGCTGCTGCAATAAATCCTTGGACTGCTGCGCACGGCTGGTGGTCGATCTGTTTGTGCCGACGGGGGATTCGCAGGGTGGCAAAAGCCCGGCACGGGGTGGCCTAGGCAGGGCAGGGAGAGGAGACTTTGTCCTTAGAGAGGCAATGACCAGGGAACTCCTGGGGGCTCTGACGAGGGTGAAGACCCCAGTGTATTGGATGAGGGGTGTGTGGAGTGGCCACAGCGCCCCTGATCTCCTTTGGACCCCCCCAATCCCCTTTTCCAGGGTTGGGGTCTTGTCTGAGCAGCCACGGGGGCTCCACAGAGTGGAGGGCTATGAACAGAGAAGGCACCTGATGGAGGGAGTGCGGACGTGGTGGTTGGAACATCTGTGAGAGCTGGGTCACACTGGTGAGGGACAGAACACGGGCGTCTCGGTTGGAACCCCTGTGTGATGGATGGAGCATGGATGTGATGGCTGAACACCCCCATGTGATGGGTGAACACCCAGATATGATGGCTGAACAGCCCCATGTGATGGTTGGATCACACTTGTTATGGACGTGGACCATGATAGTCAGATCACCCACGAAGCTCCCACAGCTGCATCTGCTCCAGGTCCGTCCCACACCCCAGATGGGTGCGGAGTGCTGGGTGCTGTAAGAAAGCTGTGGTCCCACCCATAGACCCAAGGAGACACCTGAGAGCCATCAAGAATGAGGGCAGGGGCCAGTCTGGGCTCCCAGGGCTGCTCCTCTATTTAATGGAAGGGGGTAGGGTTTCTTTTGTCTCCACTTGAGCTTCTGACTTGGTTGCTGAATCTCTGCTGGAGAAGGTGCTGGTTCTCCTGGACCTCAGGTTGGTTCTTTCCTTTTCTCTGATGATGGCTCTGGCTGTTTTCCCACCGAGGATGGTGCAGGTAGCTCTGATGGTGTCTGCAGGGTCCCTTCCACTGGAGTGCGTCCGTGAAGCTGCTTTGTGCTGGTTGGGGTTGGAGTGGCCTAGTGGAGGTTGTGGAGGAGGGATGGGGTGACCGGCTGGAGCCAATGACTGGACAATGAGACCCTGTGTGTGGAGTGTCTGGGGGTTCAGCCAGGATGGTTCATCTCGTGTCCTTCAGGCAGCCCAACAGGGTACCAGGCAGGAAGTCTCTGTGCTCCCTGTTCCTGGGTGCCCTACAGGACCACAGTGCAGGGTCTGCCAGCTTAGGAATTGGCAGCTCTGGCTTTTTCCTCCCCAGAAAAGCTGCTCTTGGTGCTCTGGGAAGGCCCCAGTGGAGTTTGCAGAGCTGCAGCAGGTTCCGGGGGGGGGGGAACTGGTGAGGCACAGAGCGTGTTCTGGGCTTCTTTTGGCCTCCTTCTTCAGTGAAGTCCTTGGCCTTCCTTGTTCCCTTGGCTGTGGTAAACCCCTCAGAAGCAGCTCCTGAACCACATTAATCCCCTTAATCCTTCCTGCAGCCCTTTCTGGGGGTGGGGATCGGCAGCTGAAGGCTCCCTGACACCATCTCTAACCCCTGGGGTTATCTATGGGGAGGGCCACCCTTCCCCAGGGGCAGAGGGAAGGTCCTCGGCCACCTTCCTGCCTCTGTTTTCCCCTCCTCTGGCTCCGCACCCCTGTAGGGTTGAGCAGAGGCACAGGAGAGCTCCCTGCCTGCTCCTGAGGCTGTTTTCACACAAGTCTGGGTTCCGGACTGGGGGTGAGGTTTTGTTCTTTTCACCCCCATCATGGGGTGGGGGAGTCTCCCCCTGCCCCAATGAGATGCTGTGGCAGGGGGTCAGTGCGAGGGGAAGGGGTTGCAGGCTCTGCTGCAGGGTTCTCCAGCTCCAGAACGTTTTGTGGAGGCTTTTACACCCCTTTGCTGTGTCCACCAGTTTCTCTCTTCTCCTTCATGCGGGAGTTCCCTGCCCTCTGCCCCCTCCTTCCGGGTGTCTGTGAGGAAGCAGAGCAGCCCCTGCGGGGTCAGGCTGGGCTCAGCTCTGTGCTGGGCAGGGAGAACCCCAAAGCCCTTTCCGAGCGGACTGTCCCCCTGTGGCTGTTTGTTTTGCAGAGTTCCCCGAGCTGCGGTTCTCCTGCCGCAGCGACAGCTCCCTACCGGGGCTGCAGCCCTGATTATAATTGTCACTAATTTCTTTCTCTTGCAATCAGATGCTCTGGCTCGAAATGAGGCCGGTTCCCTCTCTCCCTCCACCTCGGGCCAAGTCTGCCTTGCGAAAGGCTCCTAAAGCTGGGGTCTCATCGGGGGTGGCCGGCACAGCCCTGCGGGGAGACTCCCAGGGGCAGGCAGGCACCCCTCAGAGCAAAGAAACCCAACCCCGGTCTGCGGAAAGCTGGATGTGGGGGAGAGAGGGTTAGAGGGTCCCAGGTCTGAGATCCTCTTGCTCTGATGGGCTTTTGCACCCAGGGCAGAGCCCACGGCTGCTGCCCCAGTGAGAGATCTGCTCCCTGATCCTGCTGGCTGGGATCTGCTCTGTGCCGGTTGAGCTTCTCCCACCGAAACCAGTATCGATGGGCTGTGACCGGTGGGAGGAGTGAGAAGAGCCTGGGTCTTGCGAGGGCTGAGAGAGAGCAGTGAGAGCTGCGCCCAGGTTGCTCCCGCATCTCCCTGGGGTCATGAGAGGAGAGGTTGTCCTCGTTCGCTTCATCTCCACTGATCACGCTTCAATATCGATTAATTAAATGACGAACGCGGGGATGTCGCTGTGCGGAAGAGCCTCTTGGTACTCGAGCGCCCGGTTATCGATGCCCGCGGCTCGGCTCATTGATCCGTTTATTAAGCTTTAGCCCCAGAAGAGATGCCCGGAGGGGATCGACTGGTAGAAGCCCCCTGACATCTTCCAACCCCCCTCCTCCCCCGCAGCCATCCCCAGGGGGCTGTTCCGGAGCCGCCGCAGCCGCTGCGTCAAGTGCTGGAGTGAACCCAGCGATGCGTGGAGCCCGACCCCGCACAGCAGTCTCCTCTTTGCGGGGCGCGTTCGGACATTAACACCCCCCACCGCACACTCCATGTTGCTCCTTCACCCCGCGCTGAGACCTGCGGGTCTTTCTCCCCACCTCCAGCCCCCACCCCTCCCTTCAGATCCCTCCGCTTCCCTTCATTTTATCGGATTTCGTTGTGTTTTCCGCGCTCCGACGGCTCCAACGAGACGGGCAGGGCTGTGCCGGGGGTGGCTTTTCCCAGCCCCTGGCTCGGGGCAGGAGGGGCCCGTCTGCTCCGGTTCGGGCTCTGCCGGGCCCTGAGGACAAGGGGGCAGCGGCAGAGCCCGGCCGGGGCCGGGAAGGGCTGTCTAGACTCTGCAGACCGGCTGCAGCTTCTCCGTCGGAATTTTAACTCGGGCTCCCCCCGCTCAGCTCCGCCAGTCCCCTTCTCTCCTTTGTCTGGCTTCTTCCCCTGGTCCTTAATCTCCTGAGGGGTCGGGGCTTCGGTTGGTCCCGGCTCTGCCTGCCCAGTGGGGGCTGCTCCTCTCCCCGATGAGCCTGGTCCTGCCCCTGGGGCCGAGGGGAGGGGGCAGTGGGACCTTGGGAAGGGCTGCTGCTCAGCCTTTCAGGGTCCTGGTGATCTGGGCGCAGCTGGGGCTCCTGGCTTGTGCGGCCCCGAGTCCTGCCATCCGGACTGAGGCGAGCCAGGACTCGTCCCACTCCGGGATCTCTGTGGGGTGGGTGGATGGGGCTGGGTGCTGGTCCCCTGCCTGCAGTTGCCCACCGTGGCAGGAGCTGACCTCAGTGACACCTGCGTCTCCCAGTCAGGGTCTCACAACTCCTCCCTGGGCTCAGATCAGCTCTGAGGTACCTCCATGTTTTGAGGAGAAGCAGGAAGAGGTGAGGAGAGAGCTCAAGCGGCACCGAGACTTCCCACTTCCAACATGTTGCAGCTGCCCTTTGGGAAGGGCTTCAACAGGGTCAAATAACCCCACAGTGGGGCACCTTGGGGCTCTGCAGGGGCCTGATGGAACTCCTGGGCTCCCTAAATCAAACAACAACCTGAAATCGTGGTCATAGAATCATAACGGATTGGAAGGGACCTCAAAAGATCTAGTCCAGTCCCCTCACTGGAGGAGCCATGGAATCAGAGTCACTCAGGATTGGAAGGAACCATCATCCAGTTCCAACACCCCCAGCACAGGCAGGGACACCCCACCCTAGACCAGGCTGGCCAGAGCCCCATCCAGCCTGGCCTTAAACACCTCCAGGGATGGGGGCCCAACCACCTCCCTGGGCAACCCGTTCCAGGCTCTCACCACTCTCACGGTGAAGAGCTTCCTCCTCACATCCACTCTAAATTCACCCATTGCCCCTAGTCCTGTCACTACCTGCCATCCTAAATAGTCCCTCCACAGCCTTCTTGTAGCCCCCTTCAGATACTGAAAGGCCACAATGAGGTCACCTGGGAGCCTCCTCTTCTCCAGACTGAACAGCCCCAATTCTTTCAGTTTATCCTCACAGGAGAGGTGCTCCAGCCCTGTGGTCATCCTCGTGGCCCTC
>VXBP01001796.1:47632-64977 GCA_013400115.1 Rhinopomastus cyanomelas | reverse complement strand
CCCCCCGCCCTAAAACCTGTTCACTGGAGATAATGGAATCCGGTTTAAGTCTGCTGCACGGGCGGTGCCAAGGGCTCTGCAGCCCGGGCAGCGGCGCCGAGGGAGCACGAGAGCTGCCCCTGCCTCGGAGTGAGGATTTTTGGGGATAAACCATCTCTTTTGACCGTTTGCAAACAGAGAGGAGTGGCCCCGCTGCTGCCTGCGGCTCCCAGGGCAGGCAGCGGCGAACACGTTTAGGCAGAGGTTTTCTCTTCCCAGACACCTCGAGTTTTGGTTAAAGATCTGAGCGGGGGGGGGGCCTCAGCTGGGCACAGTCCAGGGACCGAGATGGGGGCCCTGAGCGCTGGTGCTGGGGGATCCCGCTCCGGAAACCCTCTGCGGTGCAGAACCTGAGGGAATCAGCCCGCAGGTGAACAGGGAAGGTCTCGGTTTTCCAGAAAAGATCCCCAGCCCAGCGGCAGCCGAGCCCGACGGCCCTGCGCTCTGTGAAAGGGATTCAGCCCGTTTAATCCTGGCTCTGCGACGGGGGCTGCTGTGAGGAGCAGATCGCGAAACCACTGAGACGAGCACGACAGGATCAAGCAGCGAGCTCAGGGACAGAGATCCCCGGTTCCTCATCTCCGAGATTCCCAGTCGCTCTGCCCCGCCGCAGCCTGGCGCCCGCTGGGCTTGACAAAACCCCACGAGCTTTAGTTTTCATCCTGTTTGACTTTCGGGGTCCCAGCGGTTTCTGGGGTGGCCGGGGCCGCTCTCTGGGCTCAGACACCCGGTGCTGGATGGGCTTGGAGCAGGGAGGACGGAGCCAGGACCCGTCCGTGCCTGTTCTGCCTTCACTGGGAGCGGCGGCACCTCTGGAGTCCCCCAGCTTTTAGGGCAGATGTGAACCTGCCGGTGCCCCGCTGCTCCGGTCCTTTTTCCCTGTCCTCGGGTGAAATCAGCGGGGTTGTGGTTTTTATTTCACCAACTGACTCCTGTTCCGTCTCCCGGCCTCTCCAAAGCGTCTTGTTCTGTGGTGCAGGGCGGGTGGCTGGCTCTTACCTCGCCTCATCCTTCCTCTCCCCAGTAATGATGGGGAGCCAGACTGGGGGGTGGGGGGGCTGGACTTGTGGGGTGAGGAGACCCCGATGAGACCGACCCTCCACACAGGGATTTCTCGGCTCTTTCGGCAGAGAGGCGCCCCATACTTAGAGGATCCCCAAAAGGGGTCCCTTCCCCACCCCCCAAATACCTCGCTCAGACTTTGCAGTTTCTGATCAGCCCCAAATTTAACCGAAGGGACAGATTGAAGCGGGGGGCAATTCCATTAATTTCTAATCTTCCTTTTCATTAGAAAATGCGGGAATAATGGTCGGTCCAGCACGGGGGTGGGGGGGACACACACGACAGAATAAGGGGGGGGGGGAAGATTCCCTCTCCCGAAGCAGATTATAAAATGAGCTTTTTTTAATTTCAATTAAATTAGTTGCTGATCGGAGCCGCCCCAGATAACGAGTGGGATAAACAGGACCTCGGGAGTAAGGACGGATACGGAGTTAACCCCTCTCCCTTTTTTTGGGGGGGTGCCTCGGGGGTCCTTAGAGGGGGGCAGAGCCGAGAAGGAAGGTGGGGGACAGCCGGCTCGGAACGACCGACCTGGGGCCGAGAATTCGTTGGCAAACCGGGTTCTGCTGGCAGCTGAAAGTCCCGAGTTTAACTCGGAATTGGTTTACCCGGGGTTAAACCCCCTCAAACCTGCAGAGAAGGGGCATTTTGCGGGCGTGCTGGGCGCCCGGATTTAGCATCTGCGGTAAAAGCGCAGAGCTCGGCTCCCCGCTCCGTGTAAAATACCGGTTCCAAAACCTCATCCGTCGTTTTTGTTTATCCCGGGTGGCCCCGGGTGGGTTCTGCCTCCCCCGAGGGCTGGGCAGGAGCCGCCGCTGCCATCCGCGGGTCGTGAGAAAGTCCCGAATCCCCTCGAATTTCCCTCATTCCTCCCCCTCCAAACTTCAGCCTCGTTTTCCACCGCCTCTCCCCGCGTTTGTCCGTCTCAGTAAAAGTGTGGGGGGGGGGAGAACCTCAAAACCTTTGTTAAATCGGGGCTGAGTTTCCCCCCCCCCTTCTAAAAGTCGCTGGAGCCGAACGATCTCGTGAAGCCCCCGGGTTTGGGGTGAGATCGGGCGCTCACGGGGCCGCTCCGTGCGGGGCTGGGGAAGCCCAGACAAAGCCGCCTCGTTCCCCGGCGTTTGCGGGGCCAAGCCGGACCCCGACAGCAGTCCTCCTGCTTCTGCCTCTCGGTTTAGCGAACGAAAAAGAGCGGTTGAATCAATGAAACCGCTGGTTTTTATCTGCCGGGGGCAGAGATCGGCGCCGGAATTGAGGCGCAGAGGAGGGGTTTCGGTGGCAGAAGCCCCGCTGCCGCTGGGGTTCCCTCGCTGCCGGGATAAGCAGGAGCCGGGACGGAGCGGGACCAACCGGTCCCTTCGTCAGAGACCGTTCGGCTGCCGCAGACCTAACATTTCGAAGGTCGCCCTTTAAAAAATTAAACAAAATAAAATGAAGGGGGTCTCCTGCAGGGTCTTGGGCTGGAGGGAACCCACTCGGCTCCATCGGGCAGCAGCATCCCAGGGAATTTCCTATCGTTCTCAGGAATTCGGATGGATCCTTTACTGGGGACTAAATGCCTTCCTAAGGCTCCTTTTTCTTGTGGTGGGGAAAAAAATCGCAAATATTTGAAAAACCCCAATGGAGAAGGAGGACTGGGGGGGTGGTCCAGGCGGGTCTGGCACCCGCGTGGAAATGAGGAGCCGGGGTGGGGGCTGCACCGGAGGTTTCAAACTCGGGTCAGTCCTGCGCGAAACCGTTTCCTATGGAAAACCCCTTCTGGAGCGGCGAGGAAGGTGGTGGGAAATTTCGGGGTGTGGTGACAGCAGCCCAGTCTCCGATGCAGGAGGTTTTCACCTGTTTTTATTGAGGACAAACAGATCTTCACCCTCCGTGCTCAGGGCGCTGCAAACCCGGGGCTCCAGCGCTTCCCCGTCGCCGAGGGGCCGCTTAAACCACAAGGAATCTGTTTCGCGTTAGGGGAGAGGACGAAAAGGGACCTTTCGATGTTGGGAAATGAAATGAGGTTGAGAAAGGTCCTTCGGAACATGTCTGTGTCCTTTCTGCAGCCAGCGATGCAGCCGGGTTCTCCCGGAGATGCAGCCGGGTTCTCCCGGGGATGCAGCCGGGTTCTCCCGGAGATGCTGCCGGGTTCTCCCGGGGATGCAGCCGGCTTCTCCCGGAGATGCAGCCGGGTTCTCCCAGGGGTTTATCCATAAAGGGTGTTTTGGGAGACTTTTGGAGGGGCTGAGTGAAATTTTTTTTAGAGGGGCTGGGTGATTTTCGAGGGATTGGGCGTTGGTGCCCCCTCCCTCAGGCAGGGCAGGGTGGTGGGTTTGGAGGCTGCAGCCCCTCCAGGCTGTCGCTCAGCCTCTCTCGGCTCCACAGGTATTTTAACCGGATTCCAGCCCAGCGCCAGGGTGTTCCGCTGCACTTTGCCACCACCAAGGGTTTGGGCAAGCGTCGGTCACTGGCCTGTGTCTCCGGATCCACCTTGCTCCTGGCACAAAGCGGTGCCGGTGCTGGCTGCGGCCGTGGGGCAGGAGCGAAGCCGTTGCTGCGGCACCGAGGATGAGGATGCTGGTTGTGGAGCCCCCCGGCTAAGAGCAGACAGCCCGGCTTTGCCCCCACGGGCTGCAGCCTCGTGAATGGGTCCGTTCTCCACGTTTAACGGCGACAGGCAGAGGTGCCCTGAAAAGCCGCCCGGTCCCCGCTGCCGCCCACCCTTGGTACCGGGCATTGAGCGCCGCTCCGCAGCCCCGCTCGGCCTTTTGTCAGCCCCTTTCTGTGTCAATCAGCCCCAGACATGTTGTGTCCACACGACCCTCCCCGCGCGGGGGTGCCGGCCACATCCCGCTCGGAGCGGGCACGCCGCGGGGGTGGCTGCGGGGGAGGCGGTGCGACGCGAGGGGGTCTGTGTGTCCTCGGGGGGCTGTTTGCCCCGTGGGATGGAGCTGTCCCCCTCACGACGAGTTTTGCCTCCGTTCTTGCCCCCCCGTGCCAGAGGACGTGTGGGTCCTGCGGCTCCCAGACAAGGGAGCTTTGGCAGCACCGGGTCTGTGGGTCCTTGTGTGGTCAGTGATGCCGGGTGACAGCAAAACCACTCGGGGTCGGTGTTGGGGGAGACCCTGAACACCCACCTCACATCCCCTCTGTAACCCCAACCCCTCGGGTTCCTCGGCTCATCCCCAGCTATTGTTGGATGCAGCTCAGAGGGCAACTTGGGGCTCAGACCTGCCCTTCTGGGGACTCCAGCAGCCTCTGCAGGACCAGGCAGGGCTGGGGAGCACAGGGAGGGGTGGCAGCTCCATCCTTCTGCTGCCAGTCCTGCCTGGTCCCTCACAGCCCACCCCGTCCCCACTGTCTCCCCAGTTCAGAGGAGGGTTTCACCCTGTCCCCACGGTGCTGCTGTAACCCCAGGCTGGACACAGCTGTCACCCCAGTCCAGACTGGTCCTGGTGTCTCCATAACCCCAGTCCAGTCTGGTCCTAACCCCAGCTTGGCCTGGTGGACACGGCCACTCCATCTCCCTGCAACCCTTGATGGCTCCTGCTGGCCTCGGTAGCCACCCCCAGCCCCATGGCCCTGGCCCAGATGAGTGCAAGGATGGTGAGGAGCTGGGCATGGTGGCCACTGGCCCTCAGTGCGAAGCCGCCAGTGGCCGCCGCTGGCCTCCCTGGGCCTCCACAAAATGGCGGCCGGGGGCTCCCAAATGGCGGCGGATGCCGCCCGGTGGGGAAGGCGCCGGCGCGGTGCCAAGGCGGCTGCGGAGGGCACAATGACTGGCACATAACGGCCCCCGGGCCACGGCGGTGCCAGCTGGAGCCCCCCCGCTCCCCTCTGCTTGGCACGGGCAGGCGGCCCCCGCCATGGCGGCCCAGGAGGAGGATTAAGGCCGCAGTTGTGTCTCCCTCTTTCTTTCCCCCTCAGTGGCTGAGAACAGGAAATGTGGAACCTATCTGGGACTAATTGACTTGCAAATTAATCGTTGGTCCCTGCGCCTCATAATTAGTGCTAACGATTTTTACACCCCCCCTTCTGCCTCTCCTCCTCCTCCTCTTTCTCTTGCAGGGGGCTGCTTCTCCTTTCTTCTCCTTCTCCCTCTCCTCTTCTTGTCCTCTCGCCCATCCCCAGACCTTCCTCACCCCCGAGCTGCCCCCTGCCACGGCCGTGGCGCTGGCACTGGGGGGCGGCAGGCCCTGGCAGACGCCGCTCGGGTGCCCGCAGCCACTCGGTGGCTCCCGGTGACCCCCTGCCCACGAAGGACGGTGGGGCTGGGGAAGGGGGTCACGGGGCTGGGAGATGGCCGAGGTGGGGCTCTGGCGTCGCGTTGGAGGCGACCGCAGCGAGCCCGCGTCTCCTAACGTGGGTCCCCAGGACCCAGGAGACGCGCAGCGTTTCCAGGGGAAGCGAAAGGTCGGGGGCTGCTCTCTCCAACCCCCCTTTCCCCGGGTTTGCTCTAGGGCTGCAGCTCCTGTTGAAGAGTCTGCAGGAGTGTCTGTACCAACGAGCAGCTCAAGGTGGGGATTTAGAGCCCTCAGACGTGGCGTTGGGTTGGAAGGGACCTCCAAAGGGCACCTGGCCCGAGCCCCCTACAAGAAGCAAGAAGAGCCTCTCCAATGAGAACTGGTTGCCCAGAGTCCCACCGTGACCTTGAACGTCTCCAGGGATGGAGCCTCCACTCCATCCATTTGAGGCTGGGGACTAAAATCGCTGCTCCCGGACTCCCTAAATCCTCCCCTGACACGAGGGGATGGACAATGCTGCTGCCAGAGTGGGGGACTGATGTGGGAGCCGAAGGGGAAGGTGGGGTTCACAGCTCTCTGAGTGCAGCCCGACAGGGGCTCCTTTGTGCCTGGAGTCGCGTTCCTTTGGGAGAGGAGCCCAGTCCCTCCGAAGCAGGACTTTTGTTGAGTTGGACGGGTTTTACGGGACCTTCTCCCTGCCAGCAGCGGAGCAGCCCTGCTGATGGCTGGCTGGGGGTTTACCGAGGGCTGGCGACACAAACCACCGCAGACACCTCGAGTTTGGTGGTTTAACGTCCCTTTGGCGCCCGGAGTGGGTCCCCGAAAGCAGCTCTGTCTGACCGCAGGTCTGCCCAGACCGGGGAGCCCTGGGGAAGTCCCGCCGGGCAGATGCCCGGTGCTTCTTTCTCTCTCCCGAGAGGAGAGGGTGCTTTTGGGGTGGAGAGGGGTTCTCTGTGCTGCTGAGCTCCCTCATCCTCCTGCCAGGTGAGGTGGGAAGTCAACCAGCCCCTCCGCGTCCCTGCTCCGGACCGCATCCAGCCCCACGTTAGAGTTTTGTGGCCGCGAGTCGGGAGGTCGAGGGGGGGCTCCGTGCCCGGCCGTCCCTCCGCTCCCCAACAGCCTCCAGACGCGCTTTCCTCTGGTGTCCCACCGCTCGTAATTAAAGGGATCGTTTCCCCAGCGGCTCTCCTGGTGCCTCCGACAGAGTCCGTCAGCCGAACGCCTGCCCTAATCCCACTTCCCCCTCCCCTCCTCGCCCTGCTGTGTGTCCAGGGCGCCATTCTCCCCTGGGTCCGCAGCTCCGGGGGCTCAAGCGCTGCGGGAGCCGGGGATGATGCTCGGGACCGGCTCCGTTTGCGCTGCCCCGTTAATTGCTCGCAGCCCCCGGGCCGGCGGCACGCAGGGGCCCTTTGTTCCCGCAGGAATCACTTGCCCTTTGGGGTCCGGCGGCCGTGACCCCCCGTCCTCGAGGGTCACCTCGCCTGTCGGGTTGATCCCGGCACCACGCGAGGCCGGGACGGAGGCCGGTTGCTGTGGGAGAGGCTGGGAGGAGGCGCCGGAGGAGCCTTCTGGGGTCAGGCTCATTGAAGCAGCGGGATGATTAGCGGCGATCATTGAGCCTGATGGCTGGGGAGGGGGAGAGGTGGTGAAAGAGATGTTCGGGTGGATTAACCCCCCAGCAGACCCGTACAAGAGGCTTCCCAGATTAGGGACTAGTTCAGCCGTCTGTAAACGCTCCCCTCTCGCTGGGGAGCAGCTCTGCAGTCAATAAAGGCTCCGCAGCCCGCTCTCAGGGACCGGCTTCACAGGCACTCCAACTGTTTGTGGGTTCCACGGCGAGGTTGTGCTGAACCCCCCTGACCTGAGCCCCTGGGGTACAGGGTGCTGGCACCAGTGACCTTGGTGGAGGACAGGAGACAGCGCCGAGGGCACGGTGGCACCTGGGCAGGACTGAGACCCCTGCGAAGACCCTTTACGAGCTGCTCCCAACCCAGCCCCGTCCCTTGCTGTTCGTCTGGAGAAGACAACCTCTTTCCTCCTCGGCATCCTTCAGGCTCCACTTGGCTGCGACCGGGAGCCGACATCTAACTTCGCTTCAGGGGTCAAAGGAGCCGAGAGCTGGCGGCAGCGGCGCCGATGCCCTTCCAAGCTCTCCGGGACGGCAGAGCACCCTGATCCCACTGCCCGCCTCGCCCGGGGTCCAGCCGCCAGCGAGGGCGGCCGGGTGCGGAGCCCCGAGGGCTGGCGAGACGCTGCCTGGCGGCGGTTTCCCAGTGCTGAGCACCTGGTCCCCCGTCAATGCAGCCACTCGGAGAAATGTGGGGCATTGTCGGAGGGTGCAGCCACTTGAGCGAGCAGCCCTCAATTGCCCGCTGATTGGGGCGGCTGAGAGCACCCTCGCTGAAATTTCCGAGGGGGGAGGCACTAATAATCCCCATTCTGCCTCCGCAGCCCCTGCCCCCTCGTTACTTCCCTCTTTGTGTCTTAATTTGGCCCATTATTATTATTTTATAAAAGGGCCTTTTCTCCACCCCCTCCCTCTTGAAGACTCTCCTCAGGCCGATGGGAAAACGGCGGAGGAATAATTATGAAAAACATCAGTGGGGAGAGAGGGCCATCTGAGAGGGATTAAAGGATTACAATTAAAACTCATTTTAGGGAGGTGATGGGACATTAGCGGCTCCATTCTCCCCCCCCCTCCCCAAAGCACCCTCCGGGCTATCTGGGTCTAAGTTGATTAAATGACAACCTCCAGCTCCGGGGTGGGGGGGGGAACAACAAAATTAAACAGAGAGCGAAATGAAAACAGCAGCCCCAACCTGATTTACAAAATTAAGAGAAAACGAGGTCACTGGGAATTAATGGTAGTCCGTGGGCAGCTGGAGGTGGGGTGGACGAAGCACCTGCTGCCAGCAGCGGGCTGCTGCTGGTGGGAGCATCTCCCCTCCGCTGGGCCCAACGGGCAGGTGGAGATGGCCGAGCTCTCTCCTCCGGGACGTGGCCCGAGCGCTGGCTGGGCTGTGGGAACCTCTACTTTGGGCAAGTTGTGTCGTGGGGTCGGTGCTCAGCCCTGTGCTCCCCCGAGACGACACAGGATGAGCCATGAGCATCTGCTGTGCTCCTCCTCCAGCCCTCTCAAGCAGGTTTGCAGCAGGAGAGGTCCCCCTGGGCTCTGCACCCGCATACACCCCGTGCTGGAGGAGCAGCCCCGGCTCCTCCGTCGCCCCCATCTCTCCCTGACAGGGCACTGTGGCCTGTTTCCTCTGCTCTTGGTGCCGCTCAACCTCACTTCTCAGCTCATACTGCTGGCTGGTGCCTTGCGGCTCGAGCAGCCTTCGAGGCCACGGTGGGACTGATTCCTGCAGCGGAGGTGTCCTCTAGCTCTCCCCAGCTACGGCAAAGGAGAGGGCGATGCCTGTGGCACAGAGACCTCCGCTCTGTCCTCCTCCTCATCATCCGCCAGGATGCACAGAGTTGTCTGCCCGCTCCTTTTCAGGTGAGGGAAGTCCTGGTGGGGCTCCTGAGGATGGAGAGGTTCACAGCACCATCCCAGTCCTGCGGCAAATGAGGGGTGCAGGGGTCTGCATCGTCCGGTTGGGAACCCAGAGCAGGGGCTCTGTTTTCAGGAGCCAGGTGGTGGTCACTGCAGTGAAGGGTGACAGAGCCTGATGGGGAGGTCCCCTTTGGAGAGGGAATGGAGGGAAGAAGTGGAGGCAGAGACGTGCGGCTCAGGCTCTGCAGTTCACGGAGCTCTGCAAGCTTGGGCTGGGGATGCCTGATCTTCAGGGACCCCAATAGCAGCAGTGGGACTGAACCCTCAGAACTCGGGTCCCTCTGCAGCTCCCAAACCACGGGAACCCGTGCAGTTGTGGCCCAGGGAACCTTTTTCCCCTCAGCAGGTCCCTGTCAGCAGCTCACGGAGCTTTGGGTGAGAGGGTGGGGAGCAGAGAGGAGCCTCTGCCTCGTGCACCCTCTGATTTCTCCAGGCGAAGGGGTCGGGCTGCAAACCCACCCCCTCCCCTCCTCGCTGGCGCCCATCACGCAGCCTGGCAGAGCCGGGCTGGGCATCACGTGGGCGCCGGTGCTCGTCATGCGAGGGCCGTGGGGTGTCTGATGCTGGGAGGCTGCGGGAGCTGCGAAAAGCTGAGCGGAAGGGAGCCTCCCCCTCCTCCACCCCCTTCCCCCCCAGATCCAGCCAATTTTCTTTCCTCTCCTTTTGTTCCCAGTTTCCGGAACGATGCGGCAGAGCAGAGCGTGGGGAGAAGAAAGAGGCTGCAGAGAGCTGGCATCTGGCAGGGAAAAGCACAAAATAGCAGAGCAGGGCATTGCGAAGGGCCCTCTGTTTCTCTCAGTGGCCGCCCAGGGCCACCGTGGCTCTAGCCCTGGTTGCCAGCACAGTCAGCCCAGCAGCCCGAGAGCTTCACCTGCTTGAGGGCATCGCAGCCCCGATGGCCCCTTCCCGTAAGCTTCCACCTCCGGAGCATCCTCAGGCAGGGCCATCCCAGTCGCCCAGGCCCCGAGGACACCAGTCCCCCCAGCGCAGCCCCGTGGGGCTGGAGCACAGGAGCCCCAGCCCCTGCTCCACTCCCCAGGGAGCTGAGGCTGAGGTGGCTCCAGCAGCCGAAGCCCCTTTGCAGTCGAGGCTGGGGGCTGCCGGGGTCACTTGACTCCTGGTTCAGCTGGGTCCCGCTTGTGCCGGGTGCAGCAGGAGCGGCCTCTGCCCGCAGCCCCGGTGCTGCTCGTGTTCGCTAGGTGAATTAATCGGGACCACGGCGCTGCCTCTGCCTGCCCTGAGCAGGGAAATGGAGCGAACTGGCTCCTCAGCGCTGTTGGTGCAGCCGGGGCGGTCGAGGGAGAACAGTGGTGCCACCGGCGCTGCCACGTCCGAGGCCCTCGTGTCCCTCCCAGGAGGCAGCAAAGCCTCAGTGGGAGCCCCCGGGCTGAGGGCAGGGGGAGCAACCGGGAAGGGGTGCCGGGGGGGAACAGGCTCTGCTTGCTCAGCAGCTGTTCAGTGGCCAGAGATAGCCAAGTGGCCCTTCCGAGGCCGATCTCCAGGGCACAGGCTGCGGACAAAGAGCCGCTGGCAGCGGGAAGGGGACTGGGTGATAACGGCAAGGGGCTGAGAGCTGGTGGCCACGTTCCTGCTCCAAGAGGCAAGGGCTGTAAACTGCTGCAGGGGAGTCTCTGGCTGGGTGTGAGGAGGGATTTCTGCACCCAGGGGGTTATCAGACCCTGGAACAGGCTGCCCAGGGCAGCGGGGGAGGCCCCGTGTCGGTGGGGGGACTTAAAGGACGTGGAGATGCATGGTCAGGGAGCTGAAGGATCATTGAGGCTGGAAGAAACCTCACAGCTCAGCCAGTCCAACCGTCACCCCAGCCCCACTGTGGGCAGCAAACCCTGTCCCCCGGGGCCACAGCTACTCCGGGTTTGAACCCCTCCAGGGACAGCGAATCACCCCCATCACTGGGCAGCCTGTTCCAGCCCCTGAACGCTCTGTCAGAGCAGAGGTTTCTCCTCAGGGTCAACCTCACCCTCCCCTGGGGCTGTTTCCTCTGGTCCTGTCCCCGGGGACTGGGGAGAAGAGACTGACCCCCTCAGCTGTCTGCACCCTCCCGTCAGGCAGCTGCAGACAGCAGGACGGTCTCCCCTCAGCCTCCTCCTCTCCAGACCGGGCAGCCCCAGCTCCCTCAGCTGCTTCTGCTTGGGGGTGACCTGGCAGTGCTGGGTCAAAGGTTGGACTCGGTGATCTTACGGGTCTCTTCCCAGAGCCAGAGAGGTTCTGGGACCCTGTGGTCCCGGTTCCTCGGGGCACCTGGAGAGGTGCTGGGTCCTCCCGAATGGGATGTCCAGCCGGGGCCGACGGGCTGCGGCACAGCCGGACGCCGAGCTGCGGAGGGTCGCAGCGCTGCCCTGCCGGCCCGGCGCTCTGCCCACAGCACCATCTCCCGCCGGCAGCACCAGGGAGCCTCCTTCCCCAGCACCGGGGCACCTGCACCCCAGGCCCAACGGCGCAGACGATCGGCCACCGGCACGTTGCTCCCCCCTCGGCGCCGCTGGCCATAGCCGGGCTGGACGCAGCAGGTTTTAGGGTGTGAGGGGGTTTGGGGGCTTTTTCGGGGTGCTTTGGCCCCCCTCCCTCGTGGCTCGGCGGCGGCTCCTCGGCCCCCGAAGCAGACGGGCAGACAATGGCGCTCTGTCGGCGATGGCCCTGGCGCTGGCTCCGTCCCCTCTCTCATCCGTATGCAGAGCAGCCCCCCGCGGGCGCTGGCCCCGCCATGGAAACCGAGGTGCAGCCCCGGAATGGGGGTTCTCGGAGTGAGAAACCTCGCGGCCGCGCGTTCCCATTTGCATAATGCAGCCTCTCTTCCCCAGACACTGAGGGGCTTTTGTCTGTGGAGAGCCGGGCGGAGAGGGGGGATGCCGGGGAGGGAGCGCCGGTGGGAGCGGGGCCGGCGAGGACGGCGCGGGCCGGAGAAGACGCCGGGTGACTGGCAGGGAATTTATATGAGGATGGGCACTGGGAAGTGGGGCCGGGCCCGTTCCCCCCGGTCCTGTCAGCCCAGGGGTGAGGCTGGGGATCGCTGCCGTGGGGCTGGCCGATGCCCCCCAGAGGAAGAAGGAGCCTTTTCAAGCCCTGCATGGGACAACCTCACGGGGTGCCGAGGGAGAGCAGACGCTGAGCAGCACTTTGCTGCCGCTGAGAACCTCCAGTGGTGGAATCGAGGGGTGTCGGAGGAGCAGTGACCCCCGAAGTGTGTGGCGAGGTGGCAAAGGGGTGGTCAGGAGAGGGTTCAAACCATGACCAGGGGAGGACAAAGGGCTGGGACAGTCCCATCCCCACCAGTGGTCCTAGTGCATTGGAGACAGAGGTCACATCCTGCCTTGCACCTCTCCTTCTGCAGAAGGGTGGCCTGATTCTGTCTGAAAACCAGCCAGTGCCCAGCCCCTGTGCCAGGGTCGTGGTTGGGGCTCAGGGGATGGTCCCTACTGCTGGCTCAAGGGAGCGGGCTTCCCCTCAAGGGCTGAGAGGGGGTCGGGGAAGGGAGCGACTCAGCCCAGGAGCCTTCAGCCCCAACAGGCAGGTCTGAAGGAGCCTCACGCAGCGCTGCCAGGGGCTGGACTGGGAGACCGTTGGAGGTCCCTTCCAGCCCAACCGGTCTGCAATCCTACAGCTTCCAGGCAGCACCTGCCGGCCCCGGCTCGCAGCGCCGGGCACTGCCGGCCCATCGCCCACCGACCGTCGTGGGCAGGGCTGTGGGAGGAGAGGACGGGGCAGGCTGCAGTTAAGGCTCCCAGGGGTGTCGATGGAGCTGCAGGACAGCACGGGGCGGGCAGTGGGTGTGGGATGGGGTGTGGGGTGGTGTCGGATGCTCTGCCAGAGCAGGGAAGGGTCTCCCCGGCATCACTCCCGCCCGCCCTGCGACCAGCTGGCCGCGGGAATTTGTCACCAGGCTGGGATCTCAATTAACCCCCAAAGGAGGGGTCATGGGTTAGGCAAACAGGCGGTGAGGGCCACTCGCCTGGAGGGTTTCCCGAGGCTGCTGGTGCCGGCCCCTCACCTCACACAGCCCCGACGGCCGGGGCTGAGGGCTGCTTTGTTCCCCTGCTCCAGTCAAGAGGCAGTTTGTCAACAGAACTGACCTCCCGCTCCCGGGGGCTGCTGCCGCCTCCTCTTCCTGCATCTCCCATCCGCTCGGCCAGAGCCGGGCCACTGGTCCCTCCGAGGTCTTCACACCCCTGGGTGTGCTGAGGGTGAGGGACCCTAATCCTAACCCTAACCCTGCGGGCTGGAACAGACCCTTCAGGCCCTCAGGACCATCAACCTCACCCCTGCCCACCAGTTTCACCAGGAAACCACAGCTTCTGCCCTGCGGTCCTGTTTGTCTGAGGGCAGTTCCCAGTCAGACCAGTCACAGAGGTCACTGCCAGTAGCGGGTTCATTCATCCTCCCAGTGGTTTGGGTGCAACCTTGAAGACCATCTGGCTCCAACCCTGTGCTGTGGGAGCCACTGGGGTCTGTTCCTGTCCCACCTTTACCTCTCCTTCTGCTAAAGGGTGACCTGGTTCTCCTGGAAATCTTCTAATGGAGAGGGAACAGGGAATCCACAGCCCCTGGGGAGCCTGCAGCTCCTGGGGAACCCACAGGTCCTGGGGAACCCACAGGTCCTGGGGAACCCGCTGCTTCTGCTTGGGGTGCAGCTCCTGGGGAAAGCACAGCTCCTGGGGAACCCACAGCTCCTGGGGAACACACAGCTCCTGGGGAACCCACAGGTTCTGGGGAAAGCACAGCTCCTGGGGAACCCACAGCTCCTGGGGAAGCCACGGGTCCTGGGGAGTCTGCAGCTCCTGGGAGGCCCACAGCCTCTGTGGGCAACCTGTTCCAGCATCTCACTGGCTGGGGCTGACTGGAGCTGTACCTGCTGTGCCAGGGTCAGGTCACAGCCCACAGACCTCTGGTGATGCTCAGACCACGGCCTGAGCCGCCTCTCGCTGTCCTCTCACAGTCGCCAGCATCACCCCGCAGCCGCCGTCCTGAGCACCCCGTGAGGGTTTGCTGCTTCGGGGTGGGGGGTTGCCGCAGCGGCCCAGGGGTCTCCTCCCACGGCTCTGAGCCCGTCGTCACTCCCTGTTGCCCCACACGGGGCAGCCACCAGCACCCCCACCCGCTCTGGGCACGATCCTGCTTCTTGAGGTCCTCCCACGAAGGCTTCCTGCCGGGTTTGGGGAGGTGGGAGTGGATCACCCCCGGGTTCAGTGTGCCGGGCAGCGCCACCAAGGAGCCCCGCTTGGACCTTCCCTCCCCAGGAAGTAGGTTCAGCCAAGATGAAGGGGTGTTGCGGAGCAAGCGGCAGCGAGAGCGGGCGCGGAGTCCCTCGGTGCCCGTCCCTGACCCAACACCTCTGTGCCGCCCCTCGGCTGCGCCCTCGCTGCCTCCCGCTGTGCGGGGACCTCTCTCCCCTCGCTGCTCTGCCTTGTTGTCCTCCTAACCCGGTGAAGAAGGAGCCGATTGTTCCCCCGCGGGACGAGGGGACAAGGCGCTGCCCAGCCCTGGCCGTGCCCGCTCACCCGGACCGGGAGCAGGGCCACCCGGGCGATAATTGCCGATGCCCCACTGGCCCTGGTCACCCCGCTGGCGGGCAACGAGCGGGGCCTGACACAGGGCTCTGTTGGCTGCAGGGGCTGCTGCTGGGGCTGGCAGAGGGATCCTGCCTCCAGAGTGTTGAGGTCAGGCAGGCGACTGAGGGGATTCTGGACCAGCCCCGGCACAGGGACCTGTCCTCGGTTGCCACTGCCGCTGTTACCCGCAGGGAAAGGTTGATGAAGCTCCACGACCCGTTGGGTGATGCCCTGGTGGGTCCAGGGTGCCCAGCCCTGACCCTCGGGCTCACCGTGTCCTTCCAGGGCTCAGGCTGTGGAGTGCCTGAGGCTGGTCCCTTCCCAAGGGCAGTAGGGGCTGCCTGGGGACGTTCGACACCGCCAGCAGCGGCCCCTCCTGCCCCACCGGTGGTCACCGGGCTCTCCCGTTGCACACCCCGGGGCAGCAGTGGAAAGGCGCTGAGCTCTGCTCTTTGTTGGGTGAGGGGCTGCTCGGGCCCCCACAGGTCCCCTGGGCCTCCCCTCTCCCATCTGGTGCCATCATTAGCCGGGAGCCAGCCCGGCCCAGGTGTCGCCGGGATAACGATTCACACCCTGGCAAAGGTGGGAAGGGTGATTAGAGTGGGGTCCCCTCCAGCAGCAGCCGGCATCAGCTGCTCCGGCGGAGGGGAGCAGGAGGTGCTGCCGTGCGTGAGGACAGACTGCAGCAGCCCCCTCTTTGTCCTGCCCCTCATTCCAGCGGAGTCCCGGGCACCTCAGCCTCCTCTCCAGCCCCCTCAGCCCCGGGGCAGCTGGAGGCCGTTTCTTCTGGTCCTGCCCCTGGGGACTGGCGACGGGGCTGGTGGGCTGAGACCTCGGAGCCCACCCAGCCCCAGGCCATGGGCAGGGACTTCTTCAGCCGGACCAGGTTGCCCGAGCCCCGCCCAGCCGGGACGGCGGAGCAGCCCCGACCCACCCTCAACAGCCGAGCCCCCGGCCCGCTGCGCCCCTCTCCGTCCCGGGACAGGGCGGGCTCCTCCGCCGGGACGATCCGTGAGCAGCACCATCTGTTCCCCAGCCGGCCCCATTGTGTCCGCCGGGCAGGGAAGCGGCCCCTGCGGAGAGGCAATTTGTTCGCCGACTGAACCCTTCAGGCTCTGCCCGGCCCCGCGCTCGGGCTGCTTAAACAACCGCGGGGCCGGCAAACTGGTCGCACTGGTAAATGGGAGCAGGGAGGGCGAGGGGCTCCCCTAATCCGATTACAAAACATAACAGCCTTGGAGAGGGGCCGGGCGGGAGGAGGAGGAGGAGGGGGTCCCTTTCACACCCGACCCCTGCGTCTGGGGGTCTCGCAATGATCTCACTGGAGGGGCTTTTCTTCCCAGCGCAGGCGGCTGTTATTGAGCTGCACTGGGAGGAGACTGGGAGGGGGATAGGGGCTGCCTGGGAAAAGGGAGGAGAGGGCTGGGAAGGGGTGAGGTGTTGGGGTGTGGCACCGGGCAGGGGGTGATGACTGGAGCCTGGCACCATCTCACTGGGCGCCCACCAGCCCTCATTTTCCATCCATCCTCTGCAGCCGGGCACCGGGCACCCCAGCGTGGGGCTGGGGGCTTCCAGCGTGGGGCTGGGGGCACGTGGGATGTGGGACATGGGGACCTGTGCTGTGGGGTGTGGACATGGGACCATGGGCACCCAGGACATATGCCATGAGGCTGTGGGCTCATAGGGACAGGGGCACATGGGACACCCCACATGTCTCTCCTATTTGCCCTCACTCCTTACAGAAGGGGCAAAGCCCCCTGTCAGCGGTGGTTTGGGGCCAACCTGCAGCCCAAGGAGCTTCTGGTGGGTTTGGTGCCTTCAGTGGGGCCGTCCCAGAGCAGCTGGAACACGGTGGCCTCTCTGTGCTGGACCTCTGCGTGGGGCTGTGGAAACGGGGTGCTGGGGGTCTGGGGGCCACAGTGGTCAGAGCAGAACCCCCCTCCCAACAAGGCTGTTTCGGAGAGGGGTCTTTTTCCTTGGCCCCGCGTTGCCAGCGCCCAGCAACGAGAGGTAGCGCGAAGGTGTGGATCATTCCTGTGCTAGGGACCTCCGTCACCCTGCTCCTTCCCGCAGGCGCTGGCTCGGAGCTGTCGCACCCTCAGGTGGCCAAGGAGAGGGTGGGGCTGGTTCCTGGGGGTCTCCACTTTCCTCCCTGGAGAGACAGCTGAGGGACCCCCGGCGGGCAGAGCCCCGCGGCCCCGCAGGCGGATCCCGAAGCTGCAGAGGCTCTCAGTGCTTTAATGGTTCTGTCCTGACCGGCCACAGAAAGTCTGTGCTGCGGGCAGCAGAGCCCCTCTCCCAACTCAGCCGCCTCGGCCCCTTCCCCTCTTGGGGAAACTGAGGCACAGAGCATAGACGGGGAGCAGCCGAGCCGAGTCTGGGCACCCCGAGGTGTCCCTGGAGCCCCCAGAGCTGCTCCCGCATCCCTGCGGCACCTCTTCTCCCTACAACGACCCGGCCGCTCCAGAAACCTCTGGGACCAGCAGCTGGTTCCCACCGGCTGGCAGAGGCTGCCCAGCACCCGGCTGGTGGTCCCTGCTGAGCCTGGCGGTGCAAACCCTGCCAGGGCCAGCGCGGTCAGACCACAGTGCTGGTGTGCGGCCCCTTGCACCCTGCCCGCTGGTCGCAGCCTTCCTCGGCCACCTGCACCGAGAAATGGAGCTGAGGTCGGGGCCAGGAGAGGGCCCTGCTGGGGGCAGACCGGGCTGGATGGATGCAGGGGCCATGGAGGGGGTTGTACGGGACATGGGGAGGCTGGAAGGGGCCATGGTGGGGCTGGAGTGGCCATGGTGGGGCTGGAAGGACATGGTGGGGCTGGAGTGGCCATGCTGGGGCTGGAAGGACATGGTGGGGCTGGAAGGACATGGTGGGGCTGGAGTGGCCATCGTGGGGCTGGACGGA
>VXBP01001796.1:10414-47461 GCA_013400115.1 Rhinopomastus cyanomelas | reverse complement strand
GGCTGGAGTGGCCATGGTGGGGCAGGAGTGGCCGTGGTGGGGCTGGAAGGACATGGTGGGGCTGGAGGGGCCATGGTGGGGGTTGATGCGTCTGCCTTCCACTCCAAATTCTGCAGCAGGACGAGGGAGGGGGTCGGCGGCCGGAGAAGCAGCAGATCCCCCACGGGTTTGTTGATCTCTCAGACCCAGTCTCACCTCCCCGAGGCCGGCGCTCCCCAGGCTCGGCGGGTGCGGGGCGGATCGCAGCCCCGGGACGTTCAGGAGGGCTCCTGCGGGAACGAAGCCGGTCTGGGGGCTGCCGGCGGCTTCTCTCGCCGGGCTTCCTCTGACATCTAGCGGCAGCTCCGGGCTGGACCCCGGTCCCGGCTGCTCCAGACCCTCCCTGGCCTGGGGACGAGCGGAGCCCTGCGACACCCTTAACCCCAAACTCGGAGGGACCCCCGGCCGCAGGGGAGCCCCCAGCCGCAGCTCCAGGGAGGGCTGCACAGTGCTGAGTGTACACAGCTTCTGGGGGGTTCCCCCTAAACCCACTGATTCTGCTCATGCCCCCCCACCCCACCACTCACCGGTGAGGCAGCCCCCCAGGGCGGCCAGCAACAGGGTGACAGGCAGGGCGCAGAGCTGGTAGAGTGCCTGGTCGACCACCGTCCGGCTGCCCTGGGCCACCAGCGGGAAGACCAGCTCCAGCCTGGAGGCCACAGTGGGGGGGTGATTGTCCCCAGTGAGGAAGTGGGGGGAGGGGCTCGTCTCATAGCTCCGGGTGCAGCACCCCCCATCCCAGAGGTCACAGAAGTCCCAGTTTGGAGCACAGAGGCAGTGGGACCCCAGATCTGGCCCTTCTCACCTCCCACCGTAGGCGTCCGCCGTGGCCAGCGCTGACAGCAGGGTGCCCAGCAGGGCGCCCAAGACCCCTGGCAGCCCATGGACATTGTGAACCCCACACGAGTCCTGGGTCTTCAGCCTGGAGCTCAGGACAGGCTGGGGGGGTATGAGGAAGACAGGGTTGGATGGGCCAGGGACGCTGCATGCTGGCAACACAGCCCCCTCCCCAAAGGCCCCACGTCAGGGTCTCCCCAGCTGGGCCAGGGTCTCTCACCGTGAGGAACCTGAAGCCAAGTGGAGGGATCAGACCGGCCAGAAACCCTGTGGCGAGGGCCCCGAAGGGGGTGACCAGCATCTCCCCAGCCATGGCCATTGCAGCTGCACTGGCCAAGGTGGCATCTTGGATCTGGACCTGGTGGAGCAGAGCGTGGCTGGGGGAATCATCTCTGCCAAGGACCTCAGCATGGGGGGGGGTCTGAACGAGCCTCCACCAGCCCCTTGCGCCCTGGTGCTGCTGTCTCTGCAGGGTGGGCTGTGGGCAGAGCAGGACACTGGGCTCTGTCCCGGGAGGGGACCTACCAGCCGCGGCGGGCTCTCCTCGCAGAGGACAGGCAGGAGGACGAAGGTGGCCACGGTGCTCCCTACCAGGGAGAAGTAGGTGTTGAGGACAGCCCAGGCCTTGGCGTCGCCACCAGCTGTGGAGGCTGAGGTGAAGCCGGGCCAGAAGACCCACAGGGAGACGGTTCCTGCAGGGAACAGGCGGCGGTTGGGGTTGGGGTCGATCCCTCATGGGACAGGAACGCCCTGGTGCTACCAAGAGAGGCCACAGCTTGTAGGGTGGGAGCCTCAGGCTGGAAGTGAGGAAACGTCCCCTGGAGAGGGCAGTGCAGCCCCCGGGCCGGTCTGCAGCGGGCGAGAAGCCCTGTCCTGGGAGGTCAGCCGCACTCTGCTGGGCAAAGCCCCGGCCCCGCGGCCCTGGTGGTGCTGATGGTCCTCCCACCACCGTGTCCGGGGCCCCCGCGTCGTGTCGGGTCGAGCTCCCTACCAACCACAGCAAAGATGTCTGGCTGCTGCCCCACGTCCTGCTGCTCCGTCCTCGTGTCCCTGCGGGGCTGGTGCAGGACCCGAGACACCGCCAGGCCCAGGTAAGCGCCGAAGGTGTGGACGGTCAGGGAGCCCCCACTGTCGCTCACCTGGCGAGGATGGAGAACCTGTGTGCCGGGGGGATACGAGACTTGCCTGACAGATAGGGCAGGAGGACCCCGAGCCCCGGGTCACCCCCTTCCTGGGCACTCACCCCCATCAGCCTGAGCAGGAGGTACTCGTTGAGGGTGAAGAGGGGCACCCCCAGCAGGGCCAGCAGTAGCAGCTGGGTGGGGGTCAGCCTGCCCAGAACTGCCCCCATGGAGATGAGAACGGCTGCGGCGCAGAAGTCAGCAGCCACCAGGCTGGGGGGCAGAGGGAAGGAGACAGGGGCTGGACTCAGCACTGCTGGGAGGTGGTGGGAGCCATGGGGAGCAGGACTGGGGTGGGGGCAACTGGGGAGAGCAGGGTTAGGGTGGAGGGGAGCCGTGGGGAGAGGGATAGGGGTGGTAGGAAATGGGAGAGAGTGGGACTGGCGTGGTGGGAGCTGTGGGGAGCAGGACTGGGGTGGTGGGGGCTCAGCCTGCACTCTGGACCCTGCATCCCCCAGCTCCTGCCTGCTGAACAGGCAGCCCGAGCCTCGTGGGACAAGAGGGTCAAAGGCAGGTGGGGGTCTCGGTGTCCCCTGAAACACCCAGCTGCATCGCTGCAGCACTCACACCGCCCCCACTAAGGCAGGAGCTGCCCGTCCCCGCGATCCCACGCCCAGCAGAGCTGTGGGTTTTACGGAGGAGGGAGCCAGAGCACCAGGGCTCTGGGTGCTGGCGCCGCCGGCAGCAGCAGCTCCTGCCCTACCTCTGAGCTCCCACCAGGATCTTGCCGTTGTGGAGGGAGAAGAAGAACCCCTGGATCAGCACAGCCCACTGGACTGTGACGGACGCCACGAGGATGCTGGTGGCCACACTGCCTGGCCCATAGCGGCTGAGGAAGGCCACCAGGAGCCCAAAGCCAAGGAGAGCCTGGAGATGGACATCCCGGAAGCCTGTGGAAGCAGGAGGGTGGGTCTGGGAGTGCTGAGGGCAGACACCCAGCCTCCTGCCTGCTGGTCCCCCCAAGAGGGCTCAGACCCCCCTGCTGAAGGCTTCAAGTCCTCTGACAGGGTCAGGCTGAGGGAGCTGGGGCTGTTCAGCTGGAGAGCAGAAGGCTCTGGGGGACCTTCCAGCGACCTTCCAGCTCCTGGAGGGGGCTGTCGGAGGGCTGGGGAAGCTGTTCCCAAGGGAAGGGACTGACAGGTTTGAAGCTGGAAAAGGGCAGAGGGAGGCTGGACAGGAGGAAAAGGTCTTGAATGTGAGGATGGAGGATCCCTGGCACAGGGGTTTCCCAGAGAGAGGTGGAGGACCCATCCTGGAGCCATCCAAGGTCAGGCTGGCTGGGGCTCTGGGCAACCTGGACTGGGGGGTGCTGGCCCTTCTGGGTGCAGGGGTTGGACTGGGTGCCCTCTGGAGGTTCCTCCCAGCCCTGTGATTCCAGGATTCGATGGATTCTCTGATATAAAAAACCTTCCTTGACCTGCGTGGTGGATCTGGCCTTGGACCTCCCTTGGAGACCCCCATGGGTGGTTCTTGCTTGCGCAGTGGCAGGTGAAGTCATGCCCCGCACACACGGGCTCCTGGCCACTCCATTTGCCACTAGCCTGGGCAGACTCCATGGTTCACCCTGCAGCCCAGAAGCCTGTTTGGGGTATCGAAGACACCCTGACACGGGGGGGAAGGTGGTTCTGAGGTGTCAGCCTGGGACGTCCCTGGAAACATCGCACCCCGCTTCACAGGACGCGAGGACCAGAAGCAAACTGGTCTGGGCCAGGGGAGGGACGACCTGATTTTCATTGGAGCTCGATGCCCTTTGCGCGTTGCTGGTGCCAGGAGTTTGTCCCCTGAGTCACTGGGCTGGGTGGGGTTACCTGGGCAGGGAAACCGGGAGAACCTGCCTGGCCCCTGCGGGTGGCTCCGCTGGGCTCAGCTCCCCTCCCTCGCCCAGGGAGCTCAGGAGGCTCTTTTCCCTTTGAGGTTTCCAGACCCCAAGCTGCTCCCCAATGCTCCCTGCTTAGGGATGGGAGGACAGGCCCTGCACCGAGAGGTCCCCCTGGGCTCCGGCCACTGCTCCTGGATGCAGACACCTGTGGTGTGTCCAGGCCCTGCTGCTCCCCAGCACAGACCCCTCGCCAGTGCCCCCCACCCTGTGGCTTCGTGTTGCCACGCTCTGCTTTGCCCAGGAGCCCACCCCAGAGCAGGGTGCTGTGAGGGTCTGCAGCCCTGACGCAGCGTGGTGCCACCCCCTCAGCGGTGCCTGGGGAGGGGGTCCAGCTGCTCTCTGCACCCACTTGGGGTGGGGGTACTCACGGTGGGGCTGGGGACCCGAGTCCTGGTTCCTCCAGCTGCAGTTGAGCTGCGGGGAGCAGAGGCTGGGGCTGCTGTCGGGGCTGTACCGGGCGAAGGCAGCGAAGAGTGCGATGGTGAGGAGCTGCAGGAGGAAGCAGAGCGCCGACAGCCACGGTCCCGCGGCCGGGCCGTGCCCGGGCATGGTGCGGGGGCGGCGGAACACAGACACCCCCAGACCTGGGCAGGCACCGGGCGAAGAGAGCGCTGGGGCCGCCCCAGCTCTGGCCGCCAGCTCTGCCCTCTCCCTGCTGCTGCCCGCGGGCGGAAATGCCCGACGGGGCTGCCGACGCGGAAACCCCGCACTGGCCCCGCTGCCCTGACGGGGGGGTGGCACTGGGGGGCAGGGTGGGATTTGGAGTGCAGCGGGGGCTGTGACTCTCGGGGGGCTCAGTGTGGCAGAAACACGACGGGTTTGGGAGACAGGGATGGGGTCAGAGAGCAGGTTCAGGTCCCGCGGAGAGCGGAGCGGGAGAAAATGCAGCCGGTGCCTGGGAAGGGCCCGGGGCTCCGGCCGGGAGGGGCTGCAGCAGCTCCTGGCCAGAGCCGTGACCGCAGCCCCGCAGCATCGCGCCGGGGCCATCCCCACTGCCAGCGGCACCGGGAGGGGCAAAGAGGTGCTCTGGGGGGCTCTGGCCAGTGTCCTCCTGGGGTGTTTTGAGGGGCTGGCGGGGGGCGGCTGCTGCCTTCCCTTGGGAAAGATGCAGGAAAGCACTTGGGAAGCGGGAACCAGCATCCCCCAGCCCAGGAACCCCGCACTGGGACTGGGTGCTGCTGGGGGGACTGGGATCCACTTCGTTATGGCTTGGGGGTGGGAGGGGGTGAACGGGCACGAACCCACTGAACAGTCGTGGGGGGCTGCCTGCGGTACCCGGGGGGCTCGGGGCAGCTGTCACTCGCCCTGGTGCCGCTTCCCCCGCAGTGAAGGGGGGGGGTGTTGTTTTGCCCCCATGGGCCCGGGATCTCTGTTCCCTGTGGTGCCGGGGACAGTCACTGCTTGTCCCGAGTTCCCCTTGAGAAGAGCCTCCTCTGCCCTTGGAGATGGACCTCGGGGGAGGGAGCCCAGAACACAGCCCCATTGTGTGGCCCCAGTTTGCCCCCAGCAGCATCAAACTGGCCATGGGGGCTCCCTCCGACACAGGATTAGGCTGGTGGGATGCAGAGGGGACCCCCTGGGATGGGAGCAGCATCCCCTCGGCAGAGGCTTGATGTCGGGGGTCACCGACCCGAGCAGAGCGCTGACATCAGGGAGCAGCCGGCACCATCCTGGCTCTGGGCAGGGGGTCAGCGCTGGGGGTCGATGGTGGGGGGAGGCTTTGCTGGCCGTGGGGGGCTGCTGGAGCCCCGGGAGCGGGGCTGGCCATTTCCCCGGGCACCCCGACGCCGTGTCCCGCGGATAAAGGGGTGTTTGTTAGGAGGCCCCGCTGTGTTTGCCCGGCAGAACAATGCAGAGAGAGACCTCACAATGGGAAATTGTGCTTCCTCCTCCTCCTCCTCCCCGTGCGCTCCTCGGGGAGGTGTTGGGGGGACGGAGAAAAAGAGCAGGAAGCGGGAAGGGGCGGCACCGGGGCGGGCGGCGGGGGCACGGCCGCCCCATGGCAGTGGGCACCGCGATGCCGGCGGCGCCGGGAGTGACCCCCACACCGCCTCCTCCCGCGTCGCCGTGTCCCCTTTTCCAGGCTTGACCTTTCCGGAGCCCTCGGCCCCGCGACGGGGCGGCTGTGACCGAGACGGGCTGTGGTGGGCGCTGGAGGCGTTGGATGGCACTGGTGGCCGCCCAGGGGCTGCAGCTGGGCACGGTGAGAGGTGTGGGGTGTCGGGGAGAAGGGTTGGGGCGTTCTGGTGCTCTGTCTTGGGAGGGGATGGTCACTTCAGTCCCAGCTGGGGCTGGAGTGCGTCGCCCTGCGCAGCCACGACCCCTGTGGTCCCCCCGCCAGGCACCGTCCTGCCCTCGGCCCTGAGGATGCTCCAGCTTCTCCTGCTCGGCTGCCTCTGGCTCTTGCCAGCGGCCCCAGTCTCCAGCATCTTCCAGCGGCCCACGGGGACCCCCGGTAGGGATCAGGGCCCAGGGTAGGGGGGCTTGGGGTAGAAGGAGGGAGGTGGTACCGGGGGCGTCTTGCTAGGGCAGGGGCTGAGTGGTGCCTCCCGGGGGATGCAGGAACCAGGCTGGGGGACAGAGATGAGGCTGGAGGGGCTGACGGGAGTCTCGGGGCGGGGGGCGGAAAAGGGGTGGTGGGACCACGGCAGGGTTGGGTGCAGCGGTGGCGCCTGGCCGTGCCGCAGCACCCCCGCAGCTGCAGTACCTGCTGGAGCCCCTCCACGCGACGGTGCACACGCGGCGGGGAGCCACGGCCACGCTGCCCTGCGTCCTGCGGGCCCTGCCCCGCAACTACCGTGTCCGGTGGAGCAAAGTGGAGCCGGCCGACTACCGGGAGACCGTCATCCTCATCACCAACGGGCTCCTCCACAAGAACTACGGGCTGCTGGGCCCGCGGGTGCGGCTGCGGCGCAGCCACCGCTTCGACGCCTCTCTCACCATCGCCGACGTGGAGCTGGAGGACGAGGGCCGCTACCGCTGCCAGCTCGTCAACGGGCTGGACGACGAGAGCATCCAGCTCACGCTGCACCTCGAAGGTGGGGACAGGCTGCCGCAGCCCCCTGGGGACCCCGGGCTCCGCGGCCGGGTGGCTCCAGTCCTCACGTCCCTGTTCTCCAGCCCCATCCTCACTCCGGGGACAGCCAGCCGACACGTCCCTGGGGAGAGCCGCTCCGTCACCCTCCACCCCTGTCCCCACCAGGCGTCGTCTTCCCCTACCAGCCCAGCACCGGGCGCTACAGGTTCAACTACCACGAGGCCAGGCGGGCGTGTGAGCAGCAGGACGCCCGCTTGGCCACCTACCAGCAGCTCTACAAAGGTGAAGAAAGACCCTCTCCCTAAAGGCGCCCCTCTCGCCCACCCTGAAACGTGGGTCTCTGGCCGTGGCCAGAGCAAGGAGGTGCAGGGGCTGAGACACCCCTGGCCCCACAGCCTGGACGGAGGGTCTGGACTGGTGCAACGCTGGCTGGATCCTCGACGGGACCGTCCACTACCCCATCATCAACTCACGGGAGCCCTGTGGCGGCCGCCTGCTCCTGCCGGGGGTCCGGTCCTACGGGGCCAGGGACAGGCAGAAGGATCGGTTCGACGCTTTCTGCTTCACCTCCGCTCTTCAAGGTAGCGCCAGGGTCCCTCGTCCCTCCCACAGTGGCACCAAACCCCTCGGTGCCCACCTGGAGGGGCTGTTCCCATCTGTCGCCGCCGCCCATCTGCCACGTCCCCCCGTCCACCCCCAGGCCAGGTCTTCTTCATCCGCGGCCACCTGAACTTCAAGGAAGCCGCCCAGGCGTGCGGCAACCACGGCGCTGCCGTGGCCAAGGTGGGGCAACTCTACTCTGCCTGGAGGTTCTCCCAGCTGGACCGCTGCGACGGCGGGTGGCTGGCGGACGGCAGCGTGAGGTACCCCATCGCCACCCCCAGACAGCGCTGCGGGGGGCTCCCGGACCCCGGTGTCCGCAGCTTCGGCTTCCCCAGCAGGGAGCTACGAGCCTACGGCACCTACTGCTTCGCGGGGAAGTAGGAGCAGTGGGAGGAGGGGTGGGCTGAGCTGGGGCGGGCAGGTGAGCGTCCAGCCATCGACAGCAGCGGGGAGCCTGGGGTGGGTGAGGGGGTCTCTGGGTGCTGTCGGGGGATGGATGTTTGTCCATCCGGCGATGGGTTGGGTGCCCGGTGCANACGGCCATCGCCTTCGCAATTAAAAAAGCGACGGTCAAGCTGCAGGGCGCAGCCCTCCCCGGGACCGTCCGCCCTCCCGGCCAGGCGAGTCTGATGGGGACTTTCCGTCTCGAGAACAAAGGGTCCCCCGCAGACACCCCGTCCCGGGGATATCGGTGCCACTGGCACCCGGCTCCAGGGCTTTCTGTGTCCCACAGAGCCAGGAAGAGCCATAAAAAGCTCCCGAGCTGGCACAGAGCGAGGGGAAAACCAGCGTGGGGAGGTGCCAGCATCCCCTGATGCCGGCCCCCCAAGTCCTGTGCGTCTGCCCACTGCAGCACCCCAACCGCGCGCAGCGCCCGGTGCCGCTGGGCCGTGGCGTGCTCTGGGCGCTGCCTCCCTCCTTCTGAGCTCTCTGGGCGGGTTGTGGTGCCCAGGCTGTGCCAGGGACGCTCTGGCTCCACCGTGCTCCCCACCAGGGGGCTGGGCAGCCCCGCTTTTCCCACCCCCGCTCTGGGGCTGCCCAAAATGACCAGGTCACCGCTCTGTCCCTTCCTTGGACTGACTTTAATGCCCTGGGACGCACAGACTCCTGGTTGGGTTGGGCGGCACCGCCTGCTTGGAGCCTGCAGCGGCAGCTTCTGCCTCTCCTGGGAAGGGCCGACGCCCTCCCTGCACCCCGGGTCGTGCCGGGATGTCCCTGTGTGACCCCCACCAGGGTGTCGTGGGAGGAGGACCTCGGGGCCAGAGGCGGGAGAAGGCGACTGAAGGTGCCGCTGGCACCTCCCATGGTCCTGCCCATGGTACCCACCAAGAACCCCCACCTCGTGCTGCCTTTCGGGTCCTCCTGGTCCTTCCGAGGGCAGCTGGCGTTATTAGGGGGTTTTGTACAGATATAAAACAAACGAAGGGGACGGTGCCCAGCACTGGGGGATCTGTGCCAGCGTCCCACTGCCGTCCCAGTCCGTGCCAGCTCCAGCGGAGGCTTCTGCCCTGGGGAACCCCTCAGTCATCGGGGAGCTGAGGCAGCCCTGGGTGGGCTTGAGGAGACAGAAAAAACCCCAAGTGAAGGGAGAACCCCAAAAGCAGCTGCTGGGGGGTGGCTTGTGGGGGGAGCCCCACACTCACCGGGGCGGCAGAGCAGCCGGGGCACCTCCCAGGTGCCGTCGTCCTGGCACCGAACGACGGGCGAGCGGCGCGGGGCGAAGCCGCGGTGGCAGCGGTACCGGGTGATGGAACCGATCTCGTAGCGCTGCTTGGCTTTGCCGAAGGCCCGGGCGTTCCTGACGGCGGGGGGGGGCCCACAGTGCACTGGCGGGGTGGCACAGGGGGTCAGCGCTGCCGGGCATGGATGGGCACCCCCAAACCGGAGCAACCCTAACCCCAAACAGGCTGAGGGTCCCCTGCACCAGACCCATTTCCACGCCGTGGGGACGGTGGGCACCCCCAGTTTGGGGAGCAGCTGGTAGGGGTGGGGGCTCAGGGCTCACCCAGCCCCATTTTGCAGGTGTAGGAGAGGTGGTAGTTGCAGGGGACGTCGCTCCACTGGCCCCCGTCGTGCCACACGATGACCACACAGTTCTCCCCGGAGAGAAAGTAGCTGTCGGGCTGCCCGGGGTGCCAGTTCTCATAGAGCTGTGAGGTGGGGGGAGACGGGAGGGACGGGGTGCACAGGGCACCCCAACACTCCCTTTAAGGTGTCTGGAGGGTCGAACACACCAGCAACACCCTATCTGTCACCTTCTGGCTGCGATCTCCCCCAGCGCTGGGAGGGAGGTGCCGTTTCAGTGCCCCCCCAGCATGGCCCCGGGACCCCAAATCCTGGGCTCACAGCACCCCTTGAGGGTGCTCAGCCAGGCCAAGGCAAATGGGTTTGGGGGTCCCAGGATCAACGCCCACAGCTCCAGGGGATGGAGAAGGATGATGGGGCGTTGGGAGGCGGTGGGGGAGCCTTCTCCTGGGTGGGGCACAGCCCAACTCACCAAGGGGCTCCCGTCAGACCACTGGAAATCCCCCTCGATGGTCCGGTCATTCAGGCCGATCCACTGGTACTCCCTGTACTGGTCTGGGGTGGGGGGACAGGGAGCGGTGTTGGGGGGGGGCAGCCAGCCTCCCACCCAGCACCTACGGGCAAGGGCTCGAGAGAGCTGGAGGCTGCATTTGGGGTCTGGGGGCTCTCGGCCACTTGAGATATAAAAACCCGAACTCAGGGTGAGGGGACCGGGGCAGCGGCACCCACCATTGATGAAGTCCTGTTCCTCGGGAGTCAGGATGGTGGCCAAGTGGCCCCCGTAGTGCCTGCACTGGCCCTCGGCGTCCTCCCAGCTCCGGCGGGTGGAGAAATGTCGGTAGCAGGCGCCGTGGAAGCCGTCCCAGCCCGGGCTGCAGCTCGCCAGCGCTACCAGGGCAGGGGGACACCGCGGGCAGGGGGACAGGGTCAGTGCCGGGGACCCCGGCTGGGCAGCGAGGCCACCGAAGCCCTGGCCTCCCCTGTTGGCGTCTCTCGGGCGGGAGGGGGCCACTCACGTCTCTCGCAGCTGCTGCCCCCGTAGCCGGGCAGGCAGAGGCAGGCGGGGCGGGCACCGTCCTCCGCGCAGGTCCCTCCGTTGAGGCAGGGGTTGGGCACGCAGCCACCTGCAAGGAACCGCAGCCCGGCTCACTCCGACGGCTCCGAGACCCCAGCCGTGCTGCCGTGGTCGCCACGCGGCCACCCGGTCCCTGATCCCACGGCTGGCATCGGGTGCGGGGCCAGAGACGGACCTGGGCGCACGGAGAGGTGCCGGGACCTGCCCCCAGGCTACGGGGTGTCCCCAGCTCAGCCACCCCAGCACAGAACTTTGGGCTTTGGGCACCCTGCGGGGCACGGGAACGTGAGCTGTGTGCTCTGCGTCAGCAGCCCGGCTGCAGTGCCAGCCCCTGGCGCTGTCCCGCTGCCCACGGACGGCTCCTGCTGCCCTGGGAGCGACGCGGCGGGTGTTTTGGGGAGGGAAGCCCAAGGACAAACCCTCTCGCAGCTCCTCAGCCTGGCACCGCAGTGACCTTCGTGCCCAGCCCGCAGCTGGCACCTCCGGCCGGTGCCAGCCCAGCCCGCGTCCCCGGCAGCCCGTGACGGTCACTCCTGCTCCCCCAGTACATCCTGTGCTCCCAGTCCCGGCTCCCCGCGGTGATTTAGGACTGCCGCCAGCAGAGCCGAGACCCAAATCCTCGACACCGTGCAGCCTGGCGCTGCCCGTTTCACGGTCCTTGACTCCGTGGGGAGGGCAGTGCTGTCACTTCAGCCCCTCCCCAGACTCCATCACCAGCAGCTCACTGGGACACCCAGTTCATGCCCAGCAGCCCGAGGCACGGAGCGGGATGAGGATTTTTAAGGGACACCAGCACCCTGGGACTGGGTCTCTGGGCACCTCCCTGTGCCAGGGCTGAGCACTGTTGGTGCCACAGGACTAGGGTGGGACTGGGACCCCATGGGGGCCCCTCTGTTGCTCGCACCCTTGCGGGAACCCTCGAGGGGAGTTGGAAAGGGTTTGGCTGCTGTAAATGGAGCTGGGAGCACCCCGGTGTGCGGTCTGCGGGGTGCTCCCTGCCCCTGGCACTTCATGCACCTGCTGTCTCAGCCCAGTATGGAGTGGGGAGGGGGCTGGAGAAGAGGGGGTCAGTGCAGCCGCTTTGGGGTGCTGAGGTGGGAGGCTCTAGCCAATCACTCTGCACCCCCCGACCCAGCGGTGCCCCCGCCCCGTCATTTCTAGGGGTGAGAACCCACAGTCCCCGCCCGGGGCAGCAGGGGAGGGGTGGGGGGCAGACGGGGGGTGTGAAGCAGCCGACCCCCCCCCATCAGCGGGCAGGGGGGCCCCGAGGACTCGCGGGGTGGATTAGTCAGTCAGCGGGGAGGGGGCAGCGACGGAGGAAGGGAGGCGCAGGCCGAGGTGATTGTTCTAGAAAGCTTTTAATTAATTCCCGTCGTTAGTACCCGCCGTTAGTCGGAGCGGGGCTGGGGGTGTTAATCAGTATTAATGAATTATTATTAATCTCGCGATTGTTCCATCGTTTTCCATGGAAAGAGTCAGTCGTTAAAAACAGACCCCACCTCCCACTTCACAGAAGCAGAAGACATTAAAGTGCAGAGCTGGCCTCGGCCGGTCCGCGGCTCCTCCTCCGGGCTGCGGCCTCCCCGCCGCGGGGCAGAGGCTCCGCTAGTGCCAGGCAGCGGCCAGGAGGGCTGCGCCGAGGGCGAGGCTGGCACAGGGGGCACCCCCCGACGAGCGGGCGCCCGCCCCGACGCTGGCGCGTTCCGTGGGGAGGGCGGGCAGGGGGGTCCCCGCCCGTGGGGTCCCCGCCGGGGCCGCCCCGGAGCTGCTGACGCTGGCAGGGGCGATGCCACCCCTGTGGGTCCCACCTGGTTCTCCGGGGATGGCCGCGAGGAAACCCTCCACGGTGGCAGCGGAGGGCGCGGGCTGCTCTTCCTCCTCCTCCTCCTCTTCCTCCAAAGATGCGGTTGGCAGCCCGTGGTCGGTGCTGGGGAGTGGTGGCACAGCCGGGGGGCCGCTGCTGCCGGGCACCTCCTCCGCGAGCCAGGGAGTCACTGCTGTTGCGGGGACGACGGTGCCAGCCCCGGGCGCTGACGGCGAGGGCAACCACAGGGCTCCCGACGGCTCCTCGGCCTCGTCCTGTGGCCGCAAGGGCAGGGGAGGTGCCCGCACAGGGGGCACCCCGGTGCCTTCCACCACATCTCCCGACAGCTCGACATCTTCGGCGGTGGGCACGGAGGTCCCTGCCCCGCCAGCCCCTCGCCGGGGGGTCCCACCGGGCTTTCTGCTCTCTGTCGAGGCGGCAGAAGCGTCGCCGGTTGACGCCACCCGGGTCCCGGGAGCCCCGGGGCTGGCAGCGTGGGCCGGCTGCTCCACGGCGTCCCGCTGGGGCTTGGGGCGGCAAGTGGGGGTGATGGGACCGGGCGGCCGAGAGAAGCCCTCGGGAGGCTCCGTGTCACCTGCTGCGGGCGCTGGTGGCGATGGGGCACCGGCGGGTGCCGCGGGGGCCATCCGTGTGCCAGCGGCTCCGTCCGGCTCCGTGGGGTGGCTGGGGTGTCGCCCTCTGCCCGAGCTCTGCACTGACGGTCTGCCGGGGGCCCTGCCCAGCGCCGCTGCCTCGTCCTCCTCTGCAAAGGGTAACGCGGACGGGCAGTGAGGGGCTGGCACCGGGGACCCAGCCGGTGCGTGGGGCAGCGTGGTGGGCACCGCCGGCACAGTGATACACGGGGGGTGGGAATGGCCCCAGCCCGGGTGACGCCGGGCGGCAGACGGAGCTCTGGCTCAGATGGTGCCAAGCCCTGGTGCCAGGGGCCGTGCCCAGCCCCCTGCTTCTGTGTCCAGCTGCCTCTGCCCACCAGCCCGTCTCTCCATCAGCTGGCACCAGCCCTAGCTGAGGGAGGGACAGACGGACATCCCCACAGCAGTGACTCATGCCCAGCCTTGCGCCAAGCCACGCGTGCCCCGGCACGGGCGCTGCTGCCTCTGCGGAGGATGGATGGGGATGGCTGGGGTGCCAGGGGCACCCATGGGTGCAACTGACCTCGCGTTGCCATCCCATCCCCTCCATCCCTGCGGCTCTGCCCTGGCCCTACCACAGCGGGACGGGTCGTGCCCGGCCACCGGCTACTGCCTGAGTGTCCCTGGCTACGCTGGCACCTGCCTCGGGGCTGCGGGGAAAGGGCAGAGGGAGAAGGGGTGACCTGGGGCCGGGGAGGGCTCTGGCGGGGGGTGCCAGGCGCCAGGCCCCGCTGCGTCTTCGGGGGCCGGGCTCGGCCTGTCCAGCTCGTCGTCCTCAAAGAACGGGACGGCGTAAACTGCCCCCCGCGACTCAGCCTCCGTGGGCGCTCGGGGCAGCCGCAGCTCCTCCAGCCTCTCTGCCACCGTGACAATCTCCTGGCGGCTCTCGGGCTCCCGGGCAGCACCAGGGAAGGAGCCCGTCCCCTCTGTGGGCAGAAAGAAAGGGGGGGATTACTGCCCTGCCCTGGCCCGGGCACCGCTGGCACCTGCCGGGCACCTGCGAGGTGTTCTCATCCTGCCCTTGGGACCCTCTGCACTGGGATCAGAGGGGCAGGGTCAGTCCCTCCCCACGGCCCTAGTGGGGTTCGGGGCCGGGTTACACCGCCTGCCCCAGCTCCGCCAAGGCTGGTGGCACCGGCGGTGCCCGGGCAGCACTGGATTGGACTCTGGCAGCTCGTCACTGCCCTGCTGACAGTAGCTGCCGCTGCACCTCCCGCTCCAGCAAACCCTAAACCTCGAGGTTCAGCTCCCCAACGCCAGGGGGGCCTTCTGTTGTCCCCCCAGCCCCACCCTGGAAAGTGCAGACTTGTAGGGGGTGTCAGAGGGTTCTGGGGTCACATATTCGTGAGGCGGGTCCATCCTGCCCAGCCCTCGGGGTTCCCTAACTGGAGATGGGGAAACTGAGGCACAGAGTCAATCCGGCTGATCCCGAGGAGGACATCCCCATCCCACACAGGGGCGGGAGCAGGAAGGGGGACAGAGGGGCAGCCTTTCCTCCTTCTGTGCCCCTTTTCCCTGCCACCCGGCTTGATGCCAGCGCTCTGCTCAGTGCCACCGTCCGTGGGGTCTCGGCTCCTATTTGCTGCCCTAAGCCAGCCAGGAGGTGCCCAGCAGTCCCACAGGAGCTGCCAGGACAGGGGCCACTGTGGAGCTCTGTCCATGCAGCTCACACAGCTCCGCGGTGCCACACAGGGCACCCCGCTCTGTCGCGACGCAAGGGCAGGAGCTGCTGAGAGCAGGCGGGCGGGTCCCTCTCTACCAGCCAGGAGGGCTGCTCCCCAGCTATCACGATACTGGGATCATCCAGGTTCTCCCTCCCCTGTCACGACACCGGCGTCACGTGGATTATCTCCCCTCTATCACAAGACTGGCACCGGGACCACGGGGGCTGTCCCCCCTCTGTCAGGACACCGTGACCACGGGGGCTGTCCCCCTCTGTCAGGACACCGGGACCACGGGGACTGTCCCCCCTCTGTCAGGACACCGGGACCACGGGGGCTGTCCCCCCTCTGTCAGGACACCGGGACCACGGGGGCTGTCCCCCCTCTGTCAGGACACCGGGACCACGGGGGCTGTCCCCCCTCTGTCAGGACACCGGGACCACGGGGGCTGTCCCCCCTCTGTCAGGACACCGGGACCACGGGGGCTGTCCCCCCTCTGTCAGGACACCGGGACCACGGGGGCTGTCCCCCCTCTGTCAGGACACCGGGACCACGGGGGCTGTCCCCCCTCTGTCAGGACACCGGGACCACGGGGGCTGTCCCCCCTCTGTCAGGACACCGGGACCACGGGGGCTGTCCCCCCTCTGTCAGGACACCGGGACCACGGGGGCTGTCCCCCCTCTGTCAGGACACCGGGACCACGGGGGCTGTCCCCCCTCTGTCAGGACACCGGGACCACGGGGGCTGTCCCCCCTCTGTCAGGACACCGGGACCACGGGGGCTGTCCCCCCTCTGTCAGGACACCGGGACCACGGGGGCTGTCCCCCCTCTGTCAGGACACCGGGACCACGGGGGCTGTCCCCCCTCTGTCAGGTCACCGGGACCACGGGGGCTGTCCCCCCTCTGTCAGGACACCGGGACCACGGGGACTGTCCCCCCTCTGTCAGGACACCGGGACCACGGGGACTGTCTCCCCTCTGTCAGGACACCCTGAGGCAGCACAAGATCAGGTGAGGCAGCCCCAGGCCACCTCGGCCACGATGGTGCCAACCACCTGCAACCCCGCGGGGATGCCGGTGCCAGCCCAGGACACCCTGTCTCAGCGCAGGGAAGGGCTGGAGCTGCCCGTGGGGCTCCCTGCCCTGTAGGGGGGCACCCCGGGGGTCGCCCCTCTTTACCTCGGAAACAGTAGGCATCGTATCTGCTCTGGGCATCGGGGAAGCCCGTCTGGTTGGGGAAGAGGAAGACGGTTTTCACGCCGGGCAGAGCCCCGCCGCAGCGCTCCCGGGGCGTCACGATGGGGTATCGGACGCTGCCGTCGGCCAACCAGCCGGGGCTGCAGGCATCCAGCCCCGCGTTCCACGCAGCAAACAGTTGCCCTGGGCTGGCCAGCGCGGCCCCCAGCGCCCCACAGCGCGCCGCCGCCTCCTCCAGCGTGAAGCGGTCTGGTGAGGTCTCCAGAAAGATCTCCCCTGCGAAGAGAGGGAGCAGAAGGGGTGTCAGAGCGGGGCAGTGCGGGGACAGGCTCAGGGAGACCCCAGTGTGACCTCTGCTCTCCCTGCATGACCCCATGATGGGGATGGAGAAGCTCAGCGTGGTCCTCACGAGAAGGGGAAGTGGGGCATGGAGGGCGCTGCCGTCGTTCCTGCCTTCACCCTTCTCTCCACCCCTGTCTCCATTCCTTCAACCCGACAGCAGCTGCAGCCATGAGAGGACCCTCACTGGGGCCCTACGGAGGGAACAGCCACCCTACAGCCCCCCCAGCACATGCAAAGCCCAGTGGGAGCTCCCTGGACCCCAAAACACCAGCAGGACAGGTCCCTACGAACATCCTCCAGTCCCGTGGCCAGGGAAGAGCACTGAGAGCCCCCCTGCACCCCGGAAACTCTTTGGGGAGCAGCTCTGCAAGTCCCCACATCCATCCAACGTGCCAAAGCGCTGCCAGGTCAGTGCCTGGAGCTCAGGGCAGCTTCCTCGTGGGGATTTCTAGTGGGTTATGGGCTGGGAAACCACAGAGTGGGTGGGATGGGGTCGGGGGCGCTGTGGGCACCTGGCAGGTCCTCGGCGTAGCAGTACACGTCGTACATGTCCTCGGGGTCCACCACCCCGTAGTTCCTCACGCCAGGGAAGCCGTTCATGTCCCCGTAACAAGCCTCGCGGGGAGTGTGGATGGGGTACCTGGGGTGGAGAGCAGAGGACAGGGCTGGCACCCACCGGGGGGGAAGAGCGCAGCGACGGGCACGGTGCACGGAGTCGGCGCCCACCTGACGGTCTGGTCAGCGATCCAGCCGGCATCGCACTGCTCGTAGCCGCCCAGGTAGGCGGCGTAGAGCTGCTCCGGGGTGGCGATGCGGGCGCCGATGCGGGCACAGGCCTCCTGAGCCTGGGTGAAGGTGTAGGCGTAGCGCGTGGAGCCCTCGCGGTAGTGGAACACAACCCCTGCGGGACGACGTGTGGGCACGGGGCTGCCTCAGCACCGGTCTGTCTGCACCCCTGGCATCCAGCACCAGGGACCCACAGCCCCTGGCCCCTGGCACCACAGACTCCCACCCCCAGGGCTGCAGGAAGGCTTTGCTGTGCCAGGGGAGGGCACATGGGCAGGGCTGGCTTCCCCACCACCAGACCCCAGCCCAGATCCCCCTGTTCCCTGCCCAGAGATACCTTTGACCTTGAGGTCGAGGATGTCGTGCCCATCCTCGATGCCATGCTGCACATCGCAGCGGTAGATGCCCGAGTCGTTGGGGCGCAGCTCGGTGAGGAGCAGCGAGGCATTAGTGTGGTGCCGGTGGAAGATGGGCAAGGAGGCGCGGAGCCGGTAGTCCTCGCTCACCTTCACCCTGTCCCCACGGGCTACCAAGATCTCCACCTCTCGGTCCTCAGAGATGAAGGTCCACTTGACCCGGGGGGTGCCCAGGACCGCCCGGCGCCCACCAGGACTGGCAGTGGGCTGGGGGCCGAGGTAGGTGATGAGGCAGGGGATGGTGATGTCACCCGCCAGCACAGCGTCGAGGGCTGGGTGCCGCGGGATGGAGACCTGCAGAGCCTTGAGGTCCTCTGGGTGTGAGGAGAGAGGAGCTGTGAGCCGAGTGGCCCCCTCCAGACCCCTCCCAGAACACCCAACCCACGGCACCTGTTACCTGTGCCATCTTCGGTGCCAAACGCCTGCGGGGCCACTGAGGGGGCCAGTGCACAGAGCAGCAGCAGAGGGAGGGCTGAGGCCATGCTCTGCCCTGCAGGGAGGCAGGAAAAATTCCACCAGGTCTGCTTAAAACCCAAAGAACCATCAGAACTCCCTCCCCGGTACAAGGGGGAGAGACCCCAGCCTGTGTGTGAGGGGGTGGGTGCTGCACTGGCACAGCCACAGGGGACTCAGCACCCTTGGGTGGTGGAGAGGAAAGGGGTGAGGAGGAGACTTGTCCTGGGCAACAGGAGGAAGGAGACCGGGAGCAACCGGGACCATTGGCTGAGCACCCCTTGGTGCCATCCAGCCCTCCCAGTTCCCCTGGAGACAGCAGAGGTCTGAGCCCAGAGCCCAGACAGGCAGGGAGGTGATGCCACACAGGGCTCAGTGGGGAGGGCAGGAGCCCAGGGCTCTCTTTGCCATTCGGCTCACGGCGGAGGCTCCCTGCGCAGACTGGGAAAACCGCGGCGGCTCCAAGCAGCCCTTTATGTCCTGGGCTGCTCTCGAGGCTGCCTGGCACAAAGGGCTCTCCTGGTGGGCACCGGGGCTGAGAGGAGAGCCCAGTGGCCAGCAGTGCCACCGCCAGCACCTGGCACTCCCCAGGGACCGCAGGGCTTGGTGTGGAGGGCACCGGCTGCCCACAGGCTCTCGCAACCACCAGGAGAGGAGGAGGAGGAGGATGCAGGAGATGCCCCTGCACAGACCCCTGGTACCCACTCACCCCTCTGCAGAGTGGGGCAGGGGTCTCCTCAGCTCCCTCCCTGTACCAGGGGCTTCCCCACAATGGGAGAGCAGCAGCCCTGAGCCTCAGAGTGGCTTTTTAATTCCTGAGCTCTTTGTGCTGGCGACACTCTGGGCAGCCACGGGAGCCGTTTGGCACCTTTCAGTCTCTGGCTGCCAGAAGCCTGTCCCTGTCGCCCTCATCTGTCTGTGAGCTGGGCGCCAGGGGGTTACCCATGGGGGCAGTGAACCAAGGAGAGGCTGTGAATGTGGCCCCTGGCCCCACGGGCACACATCCTCCAGCACCAGCTAGCACAGGCACGCAGCCCCTGGCACCACGTGCCATGGGTGCCATGACCAACTGCCCCCTCCCCAGCCAAAGCCCAAGTGCCCGGCACTCGGCCGGTGGTGCCGGTGCCAGGGGCTTTCTCTGCTTGCGCTGAATCATTTGGATTCAGCCCCACGGCCCTGGCATGAGGGACAAACCCCTCCTGCCCACGGCCAGGCTCCAGCCAGGGGCTGGCTGGCACCCTCCCGGGCAGCTGAGCAGTCTTTTGTCGGGGGCACCTTTTCCACCCGCTCCCAAGGCGCCGCCGGGGCCACAAAACCCCGGGGAGGAAGTTCCGGTGACAGAACCCTGCAGGAATGGCGCAGACTGGGGGGGAAGCAGGTGTCTGCCCCCATCCTGTGCCCACATCTGGCTGGCACCACCGGGAACAGCATGTGCAGAGCACTCGCCCTGTATCCCACCACCTCCACGGGCGATGCCCGAGGTCCCTGAGGGCAGGAGATTCCCAGCCGCCCCGTTCGGGGTTGGGTTGCTTTTCCCTGCTTTTCACGCGTGGGAGGTTTTTTTCCCCCCACTGGAGGGTGTCTAGCTGGGAGCAGGAGCAGGAAGCAGCAGCCCAAAGCTCGGTGACGGGGTGGAAGCTGCCCGTGGGGCTCCATCACCGAGCGAGGCGCCACAGGCGCCCAGCGCGACCTCTGCTTCCCCGGGAATCCGGGTAGAGAATGGAGCCGGGATCCACCGCGGGCCGGGAGCGCTGCGTCCTCGTCCCCCTGACTCCTCGATCCCGCGGCCGACGTCGCTCGTGTCCCGGGGAGAGGCTGCGAGGGGACGGCCGGGGGTGCGATCCCAGCCCCGGAGCCTTCCTCCGCGACACCCCCGCGTTCCCGGGATGTGACCTTTGCCGGCGGCGGCTCGCAAGGTGCCCCGGCAGCCCGCAGCGGTGCGGGGGGGCAGGCAGCGACACTCGGTGCCTTTCCAGGGATGCTCCGACTGCAGAATGAGTCAGCAGCAGCCACGGGCTGGATCTGGCCCCACTCCAGGCTCCAGCAGGCAGCCCCAACCCCACAGGCAGAGGGGTTTTGGACACCCCATCGTGGCCTCGAGCAGCCGACGGCCCCTCCACGCGAGCACCCACCCCGCTGCACACGTGGCTGCCGCCCAGGCGCTGTTCCCCCCGCTCCTGCACCCACAAAAGTTCTCGGGGTGCAGGATCCAGCCCCGTCCCTGTGGGCTGTATGAGGTGCGGATGTGGTTTAGGGACCCCTGGTGTGGGGCAGCGCTGGGGGACAAACTGGCTCTGCTGGGAGGGTGCTGGGGGCTGTGGGGGGGCGGGTCACAGGGGCTGCAGCGGGAAGTGCCCGGTAGCATCTTGGCAGCAGCCGCTGGCAGAGCTTAGAAGTCCGGAAGCAGGTGGGGAGAAAGGGGGGGCGAGTCCCTGCGGCTGCCAGAACCACCTACCCCCCCCCCATCCCATCAGGAAGAAAGGGGCTCCTTGTTGCAGGGCTGAGATGTGCAGTTATGCCCCCAGCCCCACTACAGGGGACCCGGGGGAGCTCAGGGAGGGTGTCTGAGGAGATACGGTCCTGCACAGAGGGCTTGGGGGTGGCAGCAGAGCCCTGTAGGCCTCCCCCCACCAGGGACACACGAGAGGGTTGACACCCAACTCATGCAACCCCAAGGGGCTCTTCAGTAGGGAAACTGAGGCACGACGTGGGGCAGGAGAAGTGTGGGGTGGGAGGATGGGGAGGCCCCAGATTTTGCAGCGGCCCCCAGCCCCTCTCCACGCTCCCCAGCGGGAGCTCACAGCTCCTCGCTGCCAGCTCAGCATCACCAGAGCTCCCAGTTTGCCCAGTCTAAACCCGTTCCCTGCAGAGCAGCCCTGAAGGCTCCCTCTCGCACTTGAAGCAACTGGATGGAGAAGGCTTCCGCGCTGGGGCGGGGGGAGCTTTTCCCACCCTCCCGGCAGTCGCAGGGAAGAGCAACAGGTTCTGGGCCGGACTGAGACGCGAGAGGATGCGGCTCAAGCCCGAGGGGGTCCTGCGGGACAAGCTCAAGGGCAGAATCGTTGCCCCGGGGCGGGGAAGGGGTTTGCAGTTCCTCCGCTCGGAGGGCCGGGGAGTCGCGCCGGGGCTGCTCGGAGGGGAAAAGCCGTGAAAATCCCATCGAACGGTCCAGGTTTTCCCCACCGCCCCCCCCGCACCCCACACTGGGACACCAGTAGAGCCGAGGGGAGGGTGGGGAGGTCCAGCAGGGCCCCACAGCCACCCCAAAACCTGCCCATAGAGAGCAGCCGGGCAGAAGAGAGGGGAGCCAGACCCCCGACTCTTGACACTAGCCTCAGCCCAGCTTTGTGCCTCAGTTTCCCTTCCCGTCTTCAGCATCCCCGGGACGGGGAGCCGCCGGAGGCTCCGCAGGACACTCGGAGAGGGAGAGTGTCCCCGGTTACGGGACATCCCAGAGCTATGCTGGGCCCCCAACCCCTCCGGCAGCTCCCCACAGCCGGGGTCCTGTGCGAAGACTCCCCCCCCCAATGCCCCCCTGCTCCTAAAACCATGAGGGGGGCAGCTGGACGTGCAGCTCGGCGCTGGGGTAGCCCCAAAGTCCTTCTTTCCATCCAACTTCGCAGCCCCCCCGCCGTGAGCCGTCTCTCCCCCAGCGCTGCAGTCCCGGCTGCTCCAGTAACACAAAATCAAGAGCCAGCTCGCCCAGCTCTCGGGGGAGGGGGGCTGGGGACAAGGACAAACCTCCTCAGAGCAGAGCCTTGGGGACCCCCGGCTCCGAGCACCCTCCCCCGCAGCGCAAAGACGCAGCTCTCTGCCCCCTGCCCGCCAACCCGCATCTCAAGGATTGGGGTGGGGGGAAACCCCAGGGAAAGCTCTAGGGCCCCCACAGAGATCAAGTCTCCCCCTCTTCCTCCTCTCGTACTTTTTCCCGTCGCGGAGGCGGAACCGCAATTAAGAGCCAACGGGGCAGCACCCCGCGCCCGTCCGACCCCCACCGCCGCCCCGCATCATCCGACCCCCACCGCCGCCCCGCACCGCACCTGGCTCAGGGCCCGCCGCCGCTCTTCTCCGCGGCGATGGGGGCAGCGGCTGCTGGGGGGGGTCCTGTCCTGCGCTGGGTGCTCAGTGCGGGGCTGAGCCGCTGCGGGGCAGCGCCTGGCAGCAGGTTGGCAGGAGGGCTGCGAGCGGGCTGCGCCAGGCATAGGGGCAGGAGCGGGCGCAGAGCGGGCTCCGTGCGGGTCCGTGTCCTCCGCTCCTCGCCTTCTCTTTTTCTCCCTCCTCCTCTGACTCCTTCTCCCTCCCCCAATTAAAGGGGAAAAAAATAAAGAAATAATTGATCACCGCGCTGGCAGCAGCCTCGTCCCTCCCCCTTCCCACCCTCCTGGCAGCTGGCAAACCCCGCACGGGAGAGCGGGGAGAGGAGGATGCTCAGCCAGGCACCTCATTTAACCCACTGGTGGTGCTGGTCCTGCTGGACCCGGTGGGAAAAGGGGCCCACCCCGCTTGGCTCGGGGACGCCCCTTGGAGGGGCCGTTTAGTATCTGGCAGTTGGATGAGGAGGGGGGCAGAGACGGGGGTCCCAGGAGCCAGCGCGGGGGCTGGAGGGGGCTTTGCCACCCCCAAAGGGGCGGTGGGGGCAGCCAGACCCAGTCCCATGCGCTCCATCACAGTTTCCCGCACCCCCGCGACAGGGACTGGGGGATTGACCGCACCCTCGGGGCTGGCTACCCGCAGGTTGGGTGGATCGCGACTGGGTGCCCGCATGGGGCTTGGGGTGCAGCCAGGGACCCTCGCTTGAGGCGCTGAGCCTGTCAGGAGCCGCTGATGACCAGATCCCACAGTTCTCCCGGTGCCGGAGCATCCTCTGCCCTGGGGGGTTGGGGGCAGGAGGCTGCCAGATAATTGCTGGAGTGAGTCTGCAGAAAGGCAGAGCGGCTCCTGAGCCCAATTAATCACTCGTCACCCGGGGAATTAATTAGGGGCAGTGGCAACAGCCTCTTTAGCGGGGAGGTCCGGGGCAACTGCTGCAACGCTCTGCCCTCGGGGCAGCTGCATCGCAGGGTGGGGCTGGGATGGCTATAGGGACAGACCCCAGGGTAGCCACCAAGATGAATGAAACCCATGGGCTGCCCCCACATCTGCCCCACAAATACCCGACCTGCACCCAGAACCCTTTGGATGAAGGGCTGGGGGAGCACCGAGTGTCTGCCCAGCAAGGAGCGTCCCCCATCCAGTATGGGAATGGCCGGGCTTTCCTTGCTGGCTCAGAGACGATCTGTCAGCGGGGCTGCTCCACCTGCCCTTTCCCAGGGCAGCTCCTGGTCCCTCCTGGCCAGTGGCATCAGTGGGGCAAAGCCATTGGGCCAATCAGCTCCTGAAAGGAGGAGGGAGAAGAGGAAAGTGGCAGCAGGGCACAGCCCGTATTAGACACCAGAGAATCCACGTCACTGCCTGCATCCCCAGAGAGGTTTGGGGGTCAAGGACATGGGAAGGGGTCTGGCCCACAGGGATCACATCCCACAGCTGCAGCCCCTGGTGCCCAGCACCATCCAGGCTGGAAGGGCTCCCTGACACTCAGCTCTGCCTCCTCCTCCTCCTCCTCCTCCTCCAGTCCTGCTCACAGTCACGTAGCAGTGCCTGCTGAGCACCCTGTGCCAGGCTCACTGGCACCACGCTGGGCCCCCACCCTTGGGTGGTCACCACTGCTGGGACTGTGGGGCTGCCACCCCTCCAAAGCTTTGCTGCTGCCCAGTGGCCTCCCCTGAGCACCCCACAGGGTTGGGGGACACAGACACCCCTATGCCAGGGGGTTTTGACTCCGAGCATCCCCCAGGGACATGAATATCCCCATCCCAAATGACTCCTGATCCCCAGTACCCCACAGAAGGAGGGAACATGCAGATAGCCCTTCTCAGGGGTGCCCCCTCAGCTCTGCCCTCACTCCCAGTGGGCACCAAGGTCTGTCCCATGGCAGACACCGATTTTTGGGGCCAGTCACTTTCAGGCAGCCCTGGGACACCCAGACACCCAACTGGAGGAGGCACCTGTGTGCTGGTAAAAAGACGAGCAGGCTGGTGTCCCAGAATCCCAGAATCTCTGAGGCTGGAGAAGCCCCCTGAGCTCAGCCAGCCCAGCCCAGGGTCCTCTATTGCCAGGACAGGACACTCAGGGCCACAGCCAGGCTGCCCTTCAGCACCCCCAGGGATGGGGACCCCCCCAGTGCCCTGGGCAGTCCAGTCTAGGCTCTGATCCCCCTTTCCCTGAGGAAGGGCTTCCTGACACCCAGCCTGACCCTCCCCTGGCAGCCTCAGGCCCTGCCCTCTCCTCCTGGTGCTGGGTGCCAGGGAGAAGAGCCTGACTCCCCCTGACTGCAACCTTCCTTCAGGGAGCTGGAGAGAGGGAGAAGGTCCCCCCAGAGTCTCCCCTTCTCCAGGCTGAACCCCCCAGCTCCCTCAGCCTCTCCCCACCAGCCCTTCCCTCCAGCCCCTTCCCCGGCCTCGCTGCTCCTCTGGACCCGCTCCAACCCTCCATCTCTTTCTTCAAGGGAGGGGCCCAGCACTGCCCCCAGGGACTGGAGGGGAGGCCTCCCCAGTGCCCCCAACACAGGGGCAGAATGATGTCCCCAGTCCTGATGGCCACACTAGTGCTGATCCAAGCTAGAATGTCATTGGCCTTTGGGGCCACCTGGGCACCCTGCTAGCTCCTGTCCACCCAGTGCTCTCAGTGCCCTCTGTACTGGGCCATTCTCCAGCCCCTCACCCCGTTGCCTGGAGCTGCAGGGGGTCACTGTGGCTGTTGTGGGGTTACTTTGGCCAGAGTGCCGGACTCCTGGCCCTGTGAAACCTCATCCCGTTGGCCTCAGCCCATCGCCCCAGCCTGTCCTGTAGCCTCTTCCTCCCCCCTAGCAGCTCGACCCTCCCTCCCTGCTTGGTGTCACCCATGAATTTACTGAGGGTAGGCTGAGGGCACCCCCCTCCCACGCGGAGGGAACAAGGAGGAGGAGGATGAAGGCTTCACCACCCCGCTCCAGTGACAGGGAGATGAATTCCCCCAGCCCAGCCGTCCCCACTCTGCTTCACGGTGCTTCGACCCGTCGGCCAGAGACAAACCAGCGCCCGGCCAGGGACCCCCGCAGGATGTCTGGCCGGAGATGAGCCGCGAATTCGATGCCTTCGGGGACCCCTGAGCCGGGGCATCGCCCCCTCCCCAGGTCCAGCTCCTGGAGGACCTTGGAGACCCCGTTCGGGCTGGGAGGGAGTGGGAGTAGCCCCGGCTGGATCAGGGGGTCTGGAGGGAGCTCGGGGGTGGCTCCTTTGCCAGCAGAGGGGACTGTTGCCTGTTTCTGCGAGCCGCTCGCCCGCAGCCTGGCCCCGCGGCAGCTCGGGAGGGCCGTTTAGTCTCGAGCAGGGATCCTCCCGTGGGAAAACCAGCGTCTCTCCACGAGAGGGAGGACTGGGACGGGGAACTAGCAGCAGCTGCCTCCCCAAAACGATCTTTCCCTGCTCTTTTGTTCGCACAAAGCTCCCGAGACGGAAGCTCTGAACCCCCTCCCGTCACCAACCCGCCGCCCTCCCCCTCGAACAAATCAGCTGGGGAGGGGGGAGAGAAGGGAAAACAGAAACGGCCCCCGCGGAGCCACTCGAACCCCCCCCGCGACGGGTGGGAGCCCTGACGGAACCCGACACCGACTCAGTGCCGGGGGCCGATGGAGAAAGTGCGGCCGGTTGCAGCCACCAGTCCCTGCTGGGCTCCCTGCTCGCCACTGTTGGTGTCCCACCTCTCCCAGCTCCCCCGGTCCTCCTGCCGCGCGCCTCTGGAAGGAGAAGAGACTGCAGCTGCCTCCCGCTGGATGTGGTGCCCCAAGGTGGGGGGCGTTGGCTGGGGTGATGCCACCCCCCGAGGGGGTTCTCCCTAACTACAGGTGCAGATCTAGGGCACCAGCTTGTGCAGAGCCCAGAGCTGCCCCAGACTGGGAGAGGCTCCGATGTCCCTGGTGCTGCCATCTCCTACCCTTGGTGGCTCCATCTGGGCCCCTTTGGCTGCTCCATCTGGCCCCCTTGGCTGGGGGTTTTGGAGCAGTTCGGGGCCGGGGAGCAGCAGGGGATGCCCTGGCCCAGGCTCTTGGTACCAGGGCATGTGCCAGCCCACCCTTGGGCATCCCCCTGCCACCACACTGAGCCCCATGGCAGACCTCCAGCACCTCAGCACTCAGGATCTGGGGGTGGGATCCAGCCCCTTGAACCACTTTCCCAAAACACAGAGAACCCCCTGTTCACAGCCAGGGCTGGGGAATGACAGCGATGACTGGAGCGGTCGTCCAGCACCGGCACTGAGCCCACGTGGGCTGGAGCCAGCCCGGTTGCGGAAGGGTTAATTCTGGCTGCTCGCCTGGCTCTCGGGGGCCTCCCACTCACCCGGCGTGGAGTATGAATAGCTGAACTCCCCTTCACTCGCAGCCACTGGCTTCCCTGCCCACCTTCCCTTTGCTCCAGACCTCCGCGTCCTCCCAGGAGCCGTCCCCAGCACCTCCGCCATCCCCTGGCACCCTCCGGCGCTGCTGATGCTGAGCGCAGAAAGTTTTGCTGGGGCAAGAGCCCTGGGCGAGGAGTCCCTGCAGATGTGGGACCTCAACAAGCGGCTGGAGGCCTATCTGGCCCGTGTGAAGTTCCTGGAGGAGGAGAATGAGGTGCTCCGAGCTGAGATCCAGAGCGCCAAGGGCAGCCCCGCTGGCGAGCCGTGGCGGGCCAGGTACGACGAGGAGCTGCGGGCACTGCGGGACGCGCTGGACTGCGCCTTCAGGGAGAAGTGCTCAGCCGAGCTGGCCAGGGACAACCTCTATGACGAGGTCCAGCAGGTGAAGAGCAGGTGCCAGAAGGAGCAGGCAGCCCGTGAAGAGGCCAAGAAGCTGCTGTCTTTGAGCAGGAAGGAGCTGGAGGAGGAGAGGAGGGCACAGATCTGGCTGAAGGAGCGAGCAGCGCAGCTGGAGAAGGAGGTGGAAGCGCTGCTGGAGGTGCATGAGGAGGAGAAAGCAGGGCTGGACCAGGAGCTCATGAGCTTCTCCGAGAGCCTGGAGGGCTTCCGCTGTGCCCCGGTGGCTTTCCAGCCCGTGGAGGTGCAGGACTACTCCAAGAGGCTCTCAGACATCTGGAGAGGGGCTGTAGAGACCTACAAGACAGAGGTGTCGCAGCTGGAGGCTTCCCTGTGCCAGGCCAAGGAGAACCTGTGGAAGGCAGTGGAGGACAACCAGCAGAACCAGCTGCAGCTGCAGCACCTGGAGAAGGAGCTGGCGGGGCTCCGGGCACGGAAGGAGCTGCTGGAGGAGAGCCTGGCCCAGCAGTGGCAGGAGCAGCGTGGGGAGGCCGAGAAGTTCCAGGTGGGCAGAGGTGACAGGAAAGGGTCAGTCCCTTTGGGGAGAGGGAGAGCAGGGTGGGTGCTGTGGGTACTGGAGGGCTGCTCAGGGCACCCAACCCCTCCAAAAGGGATGATGAGGAGGAGGAATTCAGTGAGAGCAGCCCCCTGCGCAGAGCTGGCTGGTGGCCCTGGCTGAGCTGCAGATGGAGAGGAAGCTGGGGAGGGCAGGGGAAGAGGAGGGTGACTCAGGGACGTCCTTGTCCACATCACCACAGGCACCAGGAACCCCCCAGCTGCAGGGGAGCAGCATCAGCTCCAACCCCCTCCATTGCTGCTGAACCCACCAACTGCCCCCTAGTCCCCCAGAGCTGGGTAGCGGCAGAAGGGGGGGTTGTGTGGAGGGGAAGTTAAACCCCGACTGACCTCACTGCAGCTGCAGCCCAGCAGCTGCAAAAGTCATTCAGCGAGGGGAGGGGAGGACGGGATGGGATGGGGCTGGAAATGCTGGAGATGGCATTGAGGCAACGGGTCCCACTTGGTTCCAGGTCTGGGGACCGGCCAGGGGTTCTGAGGTGCCCCAAAACCTCCACTATCCCAAATAACTCCCAGCGGGCTCTGAGGCTGCCCAGGGCTACCTCTGGAGCTCCAGACCACCAAAAGATGCTTCTTTCCCACGCTGGTTCCCACCAATCCTGAACCCCCTCTGGACCTTCCTCTCTCCTGCTGCAGCTGCCTTCCCATCCCTTTTCCACCCCATTCTTGTCCCCTTCTTCCCACCTCCATCTCCCCTTCCTCCTGCACTAAAACCGATGCCCAGGACCCCGCTCCTTGCAGCATCCTGAAGGGTTCAGGGTGGAAGCGAGAACCACCCGCACGGCTTGGGTGGGGCTGAGCTGTCCCTGACCCCCCCACCCCTGACCCCCTACCCCGCAGTTGGCGATGGAGGCCCTGGACCAGGAGAAGCAGCGGCTGAGAGTCCAGATCGCCCAGGTGCTGGAGGACCGGCAGCAGCTGATGCATCTCAAAATGTCCCTCAGCCTGGAAGTGGCGACCTACAGGTGAGACCCCCAACAGGGACAGGGTGTCCCCTTCACCCACAGCCCCGTGGTCAGGGAGCTGGGGCTAGACCCCGCACCCTGTGGGGAGCAGAGAGAGGGTCTTGGGCACAATGAGGGGTCACTGGCACAAGGAAGGTCCTGAGTAGGGGCAACCTCTCGCCCCAGTTCCAGCTCTTCCAGATGGCCCCAGACAAAGGCCGGCTGCCAGGGGACTGGGGGGACAATTAGCATGAGAATAGGGGCCAGGCGAGGGGCCTCCCCGGCAGAGCATGATGTCACCCTGCCTGCCCGGACGCTAATCCTGGGCACAGGGGGATGGGGAGGGAGATGTGAGCCAAGGGGGGAGGCTTTGGGCCCCCCAGTCCAGCCCTGAGCTGGGACAGGGCAGCAAAACCTTCCACAAAGCCTTCGTGCCTCAGTTTACCTGCTGTAGCACAGTGACCTGCGCTGGGAGCACCTTGGAGCACCCACCCGATAGCATCCCACACCCAAGCAGCCGCTCTATAGCACCCAGCCTGTACAGAACCACCCCCACAGGACTCGCCCTACAGCACCCACCCCACTCCTCTGCTCACAGGACGCTGCTGGAAGCCGAGAGCACCCGCCTGCAGCTGCCAGCTGGGGAGTACAAGCTGCCCAACGGCTTCCGAGGTGAGAGCCCCCCAGGCACCCCCTGTCACTGTCAGCAGCCCCGGCACTGCCTCCCTCTCGCCCCTGTGGGGCTCGGTGTCCGGACAGACTCCAGCGGCGCCTCAGCCGCGATAGGAAGGTGCCAGCAGCTCCCGGGAGGGGCCGGGCCGGGGCTTCTCTGCATCTTCTCCTCCCTCGCTCGGGGGGACAGGGGTGGACCCGCGTGTCCGTGGGGTGTCGTAACCGGCCGAGCATTTCCTCTTTCCTACCCAAAACCAGCCCCCGCCCCGGCTCTGGCAGCGGGAGCCCGCACGATGCCGGATCCCGCACGATGCCGGATCCCGCACGATGCCGGAGCCCGCGGCGGCTCCTGCAGCGGCTGCTCTCGAGGTCGGGGCGGGGATCATCCGCCGTCCGCCGAGGGGGGCTTTAAAAACAGGCGAGGGACAGCGGCGGGAGGCGACTTCCTCACCCTACTCCTCCTCGCTCTCTGCAGACCCCAAGGCGGACTTGAGCAGCAGCAGGGTGGCACCGGTAAGCGCCGAGAGCAGGCGGCTGCTGCCCCGGGACCACCCCTTCGTCTCCACCAGGGCCGAGGGGAGAGGGCTGCAAGCGAAAGCCCCGAGCGACCCCCCAGCAGCCAAAAACCAGAGCCCCGGGGCCAGGGAGCTACAGAAAGTCAACTCTGGGCTCCAGGCGCTGCAGGCTGCCGGCACAGCCCGGGAGGTGGGTGCCCCATCCCACCCCCAGCCCAGCCCCTCGCAGCCTCTATCCCCAGACCCCCCCAGCCCTGTGCCACTGGAGCCGGGCAGCCCGGGGGGAGCGGGTCCTGCCTGGCTGGCGGGGGATGTGGCGGTGCAGAGCCAAGGGAAGGAGAATCCTTCCCCTGCAGCCGGGGCAGAGCCCCCCGGAGCGGTGCCCGCCTGCAGCCTGCGGTACCCGGCCAGCCTGGTCAGCACCGCGCTGGAAGATGCCCTCAAGGAGATGAAGGTCAACACTCAGCCTGAAGAGGAGCCCCAGGACGCCCCGAGCCCTGTCGCCACCGTGGAGCTGTGTGGAGAGGGTGGAGAGGCTGATGGGGAACAAGAGCCCTCTGAGGGTGCTGGGGATGGCAAAGCCCCTGATGTGGAGGAGACGGTTGGAGAATCCATGTTCCAGGGGCTGGGGGTAGAGAGCGGAGCTCTGTGGGACAGGACCACGTCGCCGCTGGGGTCACGGCCCCACGGCACCACGGGAGCTGAGCTGGGAGTGTGGCCAGAGAAGGTGCCCACCGAGCTGAGCCCAAGGGATCCAGAAATGGGGCCCCAGGAAGGCAACACCAGCAGCCAGGAAGAACCAGAGCAAGGGCAGGACAAGGTGGAAGGCCCAGGGATGGAGACATCACACCTGGAGGAGGAGGAAGACGAGGTAGAGGAGGATGAGGAGGAGGTGGAAGAGGAGAGGAGCCCCTGCAGCCCCTCCGTGGAGGACAAGGGTGGTTTCCAGGGTGGAGGAGCAGCTGCCCAAGAAGCAGAAGCTGCTGATGCTGTCCCCGTGGGAAGCTGCCTGGCTTTGCCCACAGAAGGTCACCTGGAGGAGGAGGTTGGTGATGGAGATCAAGAGAGGTTTGAGCATCAGGAAACGCTCCTGTGTGAGATGGACCCGGCTGCAGAGGAGGAACAGGAGCAGGAGATCTGCCCAGAGCAGGAGACATCGAGAATCCGTGAGGCCACCCCAGCAGAAGAAGTTTCATTGAGGGCTGAAGAAACAGCTGTGGGAGACGAAGACCCAGACAAAGCACAGGATGGTGAGAAAGAACGAGGAGAGGCCAGTGAGGAGGTGCTGGGAGGAAAAGAGCTCCAGGCAAGAGAGGCTGTGGGAGCTGAGACCCCTGGGAAGGAGGTCAGAGTCCAGGAGGAGCTGGGGGATCTGCAGGAAGAGCTGTGGGAGCAGGAGAAGCAGGAGCTGAGAGAGGAGCCCTGGAGCAGGGAGGATGATGACAGCCGAAAGCCCCATCCGGAGGACTGGGAGGTGACAGCAGAGAACACAAAGGGGACAGAAGAGCCAGCCTGGGCAGAAGACACCTTAACAAGGGCAGGAGGGCTGGAAAGTGGGGCCAGACACAGCTCTTCACCAGCATTGCTGGAGGAAACTCCAGGAGATGACGAAGATGCCGAGAGGCAGGGAATGAGCCAGCAGGAGCCACTGCTGGAGGCTGGGCAGGACCAGAAGCTGGCAAGGGATGAGCAGGAGGACACCATGAGGCAACCAGCCCTGGCACCCACAGATGTCCTTGGGCAAGGGGGCAGCCAGGAGCCAGCCCAGGCTCTGCAGGAGCCATGGGAGATGCTGGCTGATGCTGCTGAGGCTGATAAGGCTGAAGATGCTGAGGCTGACGCTGCTGAGACTGAGGGGGCTGAGGCTGGTGAGGCTGAAGATGCTGAGGCTGACGCTGCTGAGACTGAGGGGGCTGAGGCTGGTGAGGCTGAAGATGCTGAGTCTGACGCTGCTGAGACTGAGGAGGCTGAGGATGCTGACAACGAGGAGACTGAGGCTGAAGCTGCTGAGGCTGAGGATGCTGATGATGAGCTCGACTCTGAGCCAGGGCAGCAAGAGAGCAGCAGCACTGGCCCCACAGCACCAGGGCAGGCACCAGGCGATGGTGCTGATGGTGGAGAGTTGGAGGAGGAGGAAGAGGAGGATGCTGGGGGGTCAGGAGAGCTGGATTTGACACCAGGGACAGGCAGGAGGGTGGAGCTGGAGGAGATACTGCCAGACAGTACCCCCCTGCACCTCTATGAAGGGCAGATGCTGGATGTAGTCGCGTCCAGCCAGAGTCCTCCAGAGCCTGAGGACGGCACAGAGACGACCCCTGAGTCCCAGCTGGCTCCAGAGGATGGAGGCTGGGACAGGCCATTGAGTGCCACTGTGCCAGAGAGCCGTGAGGAGGAGGCAGGGATGGAGGCAGCCGCTGAAGCAGAGGGGGCTGAGGAGGAGGAAGGCTATTTCATGGTCTCTGCTCTCAGCCACGAGGTGTCCAGCTCGGAGGAAGCAGAGATCTCCGAGGACTTTGAAGAAATTGGGAAAGTGGAAGCAACTGAAGGCAGCAAAGACGGGCTGGAAGCTCCTGGAGGAGCATCTCCGGTACCAGAAGACCAAGAGCCCTCTGAGGCACTGGCTGGGGAAGCTGGGGAAGATGTGGAGCTGCCCACAGAAGAACCCAGCCAAAGGCCGAAGGGTGAGAATGAGGATGATGCTGGAGGTTCTACAGCTGAGCTGGAGGAAGGCTCAGCTGTGCCTGAGGCAGACCCCAGCCCCACCGGTGCCATGGAAGGTGCTGATGGAGCAGCATCTGGCATGTCTGAGGGACCAGGGTACTCAGAGGGCTTGGCCACCAGAGCAGCCCAGGAGCTCCATGGGCCAGAGGAGCCGCAGAACGATGCTGGCAGAGCCGAGACAGTTGCAGGGGGGAGCCTGGGGCTGGCAGGGCAGGAGGAGGAAGAGGAAGAGGATGAATCTGGCACAACTCACGAGGACACAGCCAGGCTCAGCCCCCTGGCAGGGCTGCAGGACCAGGTGATGCCAGATTTTCCGGAGCCAAGCTGGGATGAGCAGCCGTCGGAGGCACCGGACGGTGACCACCTGCCCCCGGCCAGGGATGAGGAGCCCCCTGAGGCTGACCCCCCCACACTGGGGTTCACAGCAGAAGCACAGGGAGGTTGCCCAGAGGTGGTTCAAAAGAGCCCAGAGGTGCCTGAACTCCCCACGGGCGTCGTGCAAGACTCCGATATCCTGGAGATAGTGGAACAAGCCCTGGAGTTCAACCAGGAGCTGGTGCTGGGGGCGAGGGTAGCTGAGGGTGGGCAGCAGGGTCCTGGTGAGACTGAGGACTCCTCACCTGCCTCCTCCAGCGAGGAGGAGCCCACGGTGCAGGAAGCACTGGGGGAGCCGGGGGCTCCACGGCTGGAGGCTGCAGCCGGAGCCCAGAACGGGCTGCGCCGCGATGCCAGCCTGGAGGACCTGGCCGAATTCACCGAGGAGGTGCCCAATGGCATCGGCAGCAGTCTGCCGCTGCAGGAGACCCTCACAGAGGAGACCCCAGCACCCGCCGCCCCGGGCGATGCCAGGCTGGCTGATGCCCCAGCATGTGCCAAGCCCGGCAGCGCTGACGTCGCCCCCATCTCGTCCGCCCTGGGGGGGGACGACGCCCTGCTCCTCGCACCCCAGGAGCCGCCAGCCTGTCGGCTGCGAGCAGAGCTGGAGCCCTGGCCTCTGCAGGACGAGTGACGCTGGCGAGAGGAGTCCCCTCTGCAGTAGCCCACTCCCCACCACCACCCGGTGCCCGCCCACCCGCCTAGTGCTTCTCCATCTCCTCGTGGGTTTGAGCCCCTTTGTGTGGATTGTTTGCCCCCCTTTTTCAGAGTGAAGACCCACTGAGCTCTCTCCCGGCCCCTGAAGCCCCACTCCTGCCCTCCAAAGCGCATGTTTGCTCCAGGACCCCGACCCCATCATGTGCCCCCTCCCCACAACGAGTTGCTGTGACTGTATTTAATTTAAACACCGTGCTGCTCCCCACACCCCAGGAAGCCCAGCTGGAGCTTGGGAACCCCCAGTGCCTTGGGGTGGGGGCACTCCCGGCCCCCCTGCCTCAACATCTGCTGCCTTGGTGTTAATTTAATAAAGTCTGTTCCTCCCTCTCGACCCCCTGCAGCCCCTTCTCCTCATTCCCACAGTGGGCGGCCTTGCGGGAGGACGGGAGGGGAGGTGGGCAGTTGGGGAGGGCACCACTGGGGGGGGATTGCACTTCCAAGCTGCTTCACTCCAGGAAAAAAAGGCGGGGGGCTGCCACTGAGCACAGACTGGGGAGAAGGGCCNCACCCCCAGAGCCCCACTGCCCCCCGCCAGGTCCTTCCCCCCACTCCTGCCCCGTCCCGTCCCGGTGCCAGCTCCCCCAGCCCTGAGCCAGCAGCACCCACTGCTGCACCTGGCACCGCGCTGCTGCCCCGTCGTCCCACCGGGCTCCCCGAGGGTGCGGGGTTTGGGTGGGGGGCCTCAGGGGGTCAATCACCCCGTTGTGCGGCCGGGCGTGGGGACAGGCAGCACCGAGGTGGAGAAAGGGACCCTTTGTGCCCGGTGAAGGGCTGAGTCACCCTTGGGAAAAGGGGATGGGGGACGTGGGGGGCCGCGGGCCAATGGCCTGGCACCCGTGGCACTCCTGCCATCGCCCATGGGTGTCTGGGTGGGGTTTGGTCCGGCCGCTCGCTCGCGCTCGGGCATCGAGCCCGGCCGTGCCCGGTGCCAGCGGCCAGAGGTCCCTGGAGCCAGCCAGAGATAAGAACCCCCCAGTTGTCTGGGAGCCCCCGGCCCCCTCCCCACCCCAAAGCACCAGCGCCCCGACGACGGCTGTCACCAGCACCCAGCCGACCCCCCGCAGGCTCTGGGCAGCGCCAGCCCCACTGTGGCTGGTGGCAGCTGCAGGGTCCCCACACAGAAACCCCCAGAGGCCTCACGAGTGCTCCCCCAAAAGTGGGGCTGCGTGGATGTGGGGGCCCTGGGTGAGGAGGAGCTCTGGGGGGCTGAGGCAGGGTGAGGGAATGACAAGCGGCCCTGGGCAACAGACCAGGCGAGGACCAGTGCAGGGACAGAGAGAGTTGGTGGGATGAGGACTGGTGGTGGGATGAGAGGGATGAGGAGCAGGAGGATGAGGAGCAGGGGCATGAGGAGCAGGGGCATGAGGAGCAGGGGCATGAGGAGCAGGGGCGTGAGGAGCAGGAGGATGAGGAGCAGGGGCATGAGGAGCAGGGGCATGAGGAGCAGGAGGATGAGGAGCAGGGGCATGAGGAGCAGGGGCATGAGGAGCAGGGGCATGAGGAGCAGGAGGATGAGGAGCAGGGGCATGAGGAGCAGGGGTAGGACCAATGTCAGTCGGAGCTGCGGAGGAGCAGGGCTGGGCAGCGGGTGAAATTCCTCCGCAGATGAATCCACATTCCAGTCGGTGCTGACACAGCGACGAGGGGGCACAGATGGGGGGGGGAGGGGAGCCCCTTCCTTGCTTCGAGGAGGAGGAGGAGGATGGGATGAGGCTGCTGAGGGCTCAGGGTCACTCGGTGCACGGGAGCTGCAGCCGGGGGAGCAGAATCCAGCAGAGAGGCTGCAAGAAGTGCGTGAGGGACCCTCCACGTGTGACCCCAGTAGGACTGAGAGTGTCCCCACAGCACTGTGACCCCAGTGGGGCTGAGCATGTCCCTACATCACCAAGTGTGATCCCAGTGAGATCAAGTGTGACCCTAACAGGACCAAATCTGTCCCAAATGAGGCCAAGCTTGTTCCTAGTGGGTCCGGGTGTGCCCTAATGGGACCAAGCGTGCCCCTACAGCACTGTGACCCCAGTGGGACAGAGTGTGTCCTCAGCGGGATCAGCCATCTCCTGGATGGGTTTGAGCGTGGCCCCCCAATGGGACCAGAAGGGCAGACAGGGTGCTGTGGGGGGTCCAGGGACCCACAGATATGGGCGAAGCTGTGTGTTGTGGCCGGGCTGGCGCTTTAAGAGCCCCCCGAGCCCCCCACAGCCTGGCCCCCCGCCAGCCTGGGAAGGGTTTTGTTTCCTTTGGGGCTGGGCGAGAAGGGGGAATTCAATGGCTCCCACACAAAACCCTCTCTGCCAGGGACGGGGAAGGGGCCTTGAGCTCAGCGATGACTTCATCCTGCTCCCTGCTCCCAAAACTCATGGGAACCTTATAAGGGAAGGGCTAAAAATACTGCTGGAGGGGCTCGGGCAGCTCCCCCTCCCCAAAACCAGTGCTGGGGGAGGCTCAGTGAGGCTCCGGAGCCTCAGCTGGGCCTCCAGGGTGCGGGGCTAACCCATAGAGACCTGAAACTCACCACAGGAGAGGGGCGGTGGGCCCCTAAACAAGAGCAGGACAGGGATGTGGGACCCCCAGCCGCCCTCATCCCTTTCTGTGACACCTCGAGGGTGGCAGTGGCTCAGCCCCACCCTCGCCCAGCCTTCACCGGGGTCTGACCCCTGCGAATAGCCCCCTGCAGCTATAAAAAGCCCTGCCCAGGTGTTGGGGTCTCAGCCAGCTGTCGGGTCGTGACCCCCAGCCCGGGCAGCGCCAGAGCCCCGACAGCTGCTGCCCCGGCCGGGCGTCGCGGCTGCCAGCAGCCAGAACCCCACGGGGAATCTGCATCTGGGGCCATCCGTCAGGGCTGCGGGGTGAGGGGGTCCCTGTGCCGATGCACCCCCACCCCTGGGGCAGTTCAGCCCCCAAATTCCTGGGGCAATTAACCCGCCCTTGGATGGGGCATCCCAATCCCCTGCCTCAGTTTCCCTCTGTTTCACAGGATCCAGCAATGGGGAAAGGGGACCCCCCAAGGACACCCACCCCCTGGTGTGGGACTGGGAGGACTGGCATCAGCAGGGCAGGAGGTGACTCAGCCCAACCCCGGAGGAAGCGCCAACACATCCGCTCCTTCCGCTGCTTCCCGGGACACAGGTGGCACCGGGACTGTGAGGACTGTGGGTGTCCCCTGAACCCCAAAACACCTACCCTGGGGGTGCGAGGGGGTGAATCTGGCCCCCAGGTCAAACCCACCTTGGGCAGATGGGGCTGAGCCTCCCAGTCCTGGTGCCTGGGAGTTGTTGGGGTGTGGTGCCAGCTTTGGGGTCCCCCTTGGGGCCAGGAGGTGACTGCGGCCACCTCCGAGTCATCGGGGCCAGATGCGGGCAAGGAAGTCCCCTGGATCTGGCGATCCCGGTCCCAGCCAGCATCACCAACCCAGACTGGGACCAGTGTGGGGACGCACTTCACAGTTTGGAAACCTCTTTCCCAGTGTGGGGACCCCATTCCCAGTGTGGGGACCCCATTCCCAGTGTGGGGACCCCCACTCCCACCCCATTGCTATCAATCAGTCTCTGGCAGCAGCTTCCCACAGGAATTTCCTCAAAGCCCGTCCCAGGGCAGGGGTCTGGGGGCCACTGAAACCCCAGTAGGACGACAACTGCCCGGCAGGGTTGGATTTCAGGGCGTGGGGGGGGGGGT
>VXBP01001795.1:99599-178064 GCA_013400115.1 Rhinopomastus cyanomelas | reverse complement strand
GATTGGACGTGGCACTTGGTGCCATGGTCTAGCCTTGAGCTCTGTGGTGACAGGTTGGACTTGATGATCTATGAGGTTTCTTCCAACCTTGATAATACTGTGATACTGTGATACGACAGTCTGGGCTTCTTTCTCTGCTCCTTCCAGAATGCCTGGTGGTGGCTCTGCGAGCTCCTTCCCGTTTGTCACTCCTCGTGCAAACCCAAGGCAGATGCTCGCCGTCCTCACTCGCTCGTTTTGCTTCTCTCAATGTTCTCCAGACCTGCACTGCCGTGTCCTAAAGCCTGTGCAGCGGCCTGCTGGACTCCAGGGGCCTCTGAGGAACTGGGCAGCCCGGTCTGGCGTGGGGTGTCGCTGCCCATGGCAGGAGGTCGGAGCTTGATGACCCAAACGGTCCTGTGGTGTCATGATTCCCTGTAAACACAGATCCAGAAGCAGACGGATGGGTTGTGGAGGTTGATTTTGGTTGGTGGCAGAGCACAGCTGGAGCTGCGCAGGAAACCAGAGCAGGCTCTGGGTTAGGGACCCCAGCAGCCCACATAGGGTGGGTTTTGTCTTCTCTTAAATATGGGTTTTGTTGCTGCTCCTGCTGATATCAACAACACTTGTTTGGCTTGGAGAGGAGGACGCTCAGGGGGGACCTTCTCCCTCTCTCCAACTCCCCGAAGGGAGGGCTGTAGTCAGGTGGGGGTCAGGCTCTTCTCCCAGGCAGCCAGCACCAGGATGAGAGGGCAGTGCTGAAGCTGCCTGGGGAGGGTTAGGTTGGATGTTAAGAAGCCTTTCTGCAGGTAAAAGGTGATCAGAGCCTGGACTGGACTGCCCAGGGCAGTGGTGGAGTCTCCATCCCTGGAGGTGTTGTAGGCCAGCCTGCCTGTGTCCTTTAGTGCCCTGGTCTGGCTGATGTGATGACGTTAGGTCCTGGTTCTGGCTGAATGAGCTCAGAGGGCTTCTCCACCCTCAATCATTCTGTGAGTCTGCGATGAGGCTGCTGCTCTTGCAAAGGAAGTTCTTGACTTGTTTGGTGAGAAACACCTGGCAAAGCACAGTATTGAGAATCACAAACTCATGAGCACGTAGCTCTACTAAGACATTGAGGGGCTGCAGTGGGTCCAGAGAAGGGCAACAAGGTTGGCCAAAAAAACTTGTGAAGAGCAGCTGAGGGAGCTGGGTCTGGTTACTCTGGAGAAAAGGCTGAAGGGAGACCTTCTCACTGTCTACAACTACCTGAAAGGAGGGTGTAAAGAGGTGAGGTTTGGTCTGTTCTCACAAAGAATAAGCAATAGGACAAGAGGAAATGGCCTCAGGTTGCACCAGGGGAAGTTGAGGTGGGCCCTGAGGAGAAACTTCTTCCTGGAAAGGGTCCTCAGGCCTTGGAACAGGCTGCCCAGGGAGGGGGTTGATTCACCATCCATCTCCATGTTTCACGGTCATGAAGACCTAGAGCTCAGGGACAGGGTTTAGCGGTGGGTTTGTGGTAGTTGGTTTAATGGTTGGATTCAATGAGCTTGAAGGTCTTTTCCAACCTAGACTGTTTTACAACACTATCTGAAATCTGCCTTATTCATCGTTCCTCATGGGATAAATTCTTCTGAGATCATACATGACATCTGTCTTTGTTTCCCAAGCCCACGTACATGGTTTGGGTGGTGGTAGGTGCCCAACATGTTTCCATACTGTCAACCCTGTAAGTGATCCTGCGCCACAAGCAGTGGCTGTGGAGGAGCAGGATGGTCCATGCATGCTTCAGCTTCAATCTCCCAGGTGTTCACAGGCCCCAACCAAACATTAGGGTCAGGTGGTCCTGCTACGGTGGGGGGATTAGACCGGATGATCTTTTGAGGTCCCTTCCAATCCCTAACGTTTGGAGATCCTGCGATGGGTGAAGTGCAGCCACGTTTCCAGATGGCAGAGCTCTACCCACGGTCTGCTGTGCACCACATGCACCCCGGGGCCTCGAAGCTGAAGACTCTGATTAAGAAACACCATTAACGATGTTTAGCATAGGCATCGTACCGCCGCCCTAATTGCTCCCCGCGCTCCCCGCGCCCAGCCCCCGGGTCCCTGATGTCGGGGAGCGCAGAGGCAGCATCATCAGCACCAGCGCTGCAGGCACAAGCACTGGCTGAGAGGATGGTGACGGCACCTGCAGCGCTGGACTCCTGCCACCTTCACCCGTGTGTGTCTCCTCAGCTTGGTCCTTCTCATCACCTTGTCCTTGCAATGGAGGAAGGTGTTTCCTTCTGCTTCCAGGTTTCCTTCTGCTTCCTCCTGTGCTCTTTCCTGCCTGAGTCACCCCCAGCTGCCGTGGTGTTGCACACTTCTGCTCACTTCTGGGGAGCTAAAGAAAATGGTGAGACACTGCCTCGCAGGAAGGTCTGCTGCCTGGATGATCTACCTCAGCCTTGATAGAGTTGCAGGATGGGTTGGGTTGAAGGGATGTTTCAACCTCATCCAGTCCCAAGCCCCTTGCAGGGAGCAGGGATATCCCCCACCAGAGCAGGATGCTCAGAACCCTCAGGTCCAAGCAGACCTGGGATGATGCCAGGGATGGGGCTTCTCCCACCTCTCTGGACAACCCGGGCCAGGCTCTCCCCACCCTCAGCAGCAACAATCTCTTCCTTCTCTTCTCCAGTCTGAATCCCCCTCTTTCAGTTTAACCATCACCCCAGGTCCTGTCACAGCAGCTCAAAACTCCATCCCCAGCCTTTCTTTAAGGCCACCAGAAGGTCTCCCTGGAGCGTCTCTCCTCCAGCTGAAGCCCCCCAACTCTCCCAGCAGAGGGTTCCCCTCTCGCACCACGTCTGGGGGCTCCTCTAGCCCCGCTCCAGCAGCTCCAGGTCTCCCCCAGGCGGAGGAGCCCAGGCCCGTTCGCAGCCCTGCCGGGGGTGGGGGGTGGGTGTCCTCCGCGCCCCGCCCCCCCAGCCCCCACCTGCAGGGGGGGCGCTGTCCGNTGAGGGTGGGGGTCCAGCCCAGCCGCCGCTGCCTGTCCTGCTGCTGCTCCTGGGAGCATCCCTGTCCTCTGCGAGTTGCCCAAGAGGCTCAGTGGTCTGTGGAGGGGGGTGGTGGGAGCTGGCGGGGCGAAGAGCCTTTTGCAGGGCAGGGTGCACTCGGGGTTTGCGTTTCGCGGTGCTTTTTCCCCTGTTTGTTTAGTTCGAGCAATGAGTTCTGTGTGTGTTTTATACCGCAGGAAAAGTTCAAGCGGCTTGTCCATTCTCGGGTGTCTAGTGGGTTGCAGAGGAGATTCTGGGGAGGAGGGTGTAAACTTTAGCTGTGCCACTGTTTCCTTCTGAAAGGAACTGCCTGAGCAGACTTGCAGCACTTTAACTGTTTCCTTATTTCCATTATCATCACTTTCTTTGCTCTGATTTTACCGGGCAGCTGTGCAAAAGGCTGCTTTGGGAAAACTCATGGGGTTGGTTTTAGGTTTGTGTTGTGCTGCTGGTAGGACAAGCTTCTCCGTTTGCTGGCTAGCATCTAATCGTGTTTATGTCTTTGTTAACAGCAGAACAAGGCTCCTTGTTTGCAACATGGTCTAGGTGATCCAGCTCTGGCAGGGGGACTGGAATAGATGATCTTCCGAGGTGCCTTCCAATCCCTAGTGTTCTCTGATTCTGTGTTGAAATTTTTAGGCATCTTTATGAAGTTATAATTACAGTAGCTTGGTTGAACTGGACTGCTTACAGTTTTCAAGGTAAAATTTGAACTTCAAGCAGTAACAGCTGTCCCCTCAGAACAACAAACAGATTTGGCCGTTATCTCTTAAATTATGTTGCTGAAGTGTACTACAAAAACATTGAAGTTCTATCTTGTGTTGGGAATGAATTACCATTGCTTTTGAGGTCTTGTTCTCCTGCCCTAGTTAATACCCGCAGTTGTTGTCTCTGTAATATCAGAGCTGAAAGTCAGGCAAACACAACAATGGGGCATTGTAGGAAGGAAACATTTGCTTTGTAGAGCAAATAGTGTAGAGAACAGTAAGTTACTCCTCACAGGTTTATGAATCCCAAACACCCCTGTGCTTGCCAGTTGCAAAGGCAGTGGGATAAAGGATGGAGGACTCAGTGGTCCAACAGCAATAATTTTCAGTTTGTTTTCTGGTTATTTCTCTTATCTAGTGACCTAGAGCAGTCTGGTGCCAGCAGAAGATGATCCACAGGAGGTGGCCTTGTGGTTACTGAAAGCTGATAAAGTTCTGCTCTCTGTGTTTCTTGCGTATTGATAACGCTGGGGTTTTGTACCAAGGACTATGAAGCAGGGACAGTGNGAGGCCGCGCGGGCGCTCTCGGTGGCTCCTGCTGCGTCCCCGAAGCTCTCCGCGGCCCCGGCCGCCCCTGTCCCTCCGTAGATAGTCCCTGCGCACGACAGGTGAGTGGGGCTGCCGCTCGCCCTGCGGCGGGCAGGCGCGGGCTACCGGCCNGGTTGCAGAGGAGATTCTGGGGAGGAGGGTGTAAACTTTAGCTGTGCCACTGTTTCCTTCTGAAAGGAACTGCCTGAGCAGACTTGCAGCACTTTAACTGTTTCCTTATTTCCATTATCATCACTTTCTTTGCTCTGATTTTACCGGGCAGCTGTGCAAAAGGCTGCTTTGGGAAAACTCATGGGGTTGGTTTTAGGTTTGTGTTGTGCTGCTGGTAGGACAAGCTTCTCCGTTTGCTGGCTAGCATCTAATCGTGTTTATGTCTTTGTTAACAGCAGAACAAGGCTCCTTGTTTGCAACATGGTCTAGGTGATCCAGCTCTGGCAGGGGGACTGGAATAGATGATCTTCCGAGGTGCCTTCCAATCCCTAGTGTTCTCTGATTCTGTGTTGAAATTTTTAGGCATCTTTATGAAGTTATAATTACAGTAGCTTGGTTGAACTGGACTGCTTACAGTTTTCAAGGTAAAATTTGAACTTCAAGCAGTAACAGCTGTCCCCTCAGAACAACAAACAGATTTGGCCGTTATCTCTTAAATTATGTTGCTGAAGTGTACTACAAAAACATTGAAGTTCTATCTTGTGTTGGGAATGAATTACCATTGCTTTTGAGGTCTTGTTCTCCTGCCCTAGTTAATACCCGCAGTTGTTGTCTCTGTAATATCAGAGCTGAAAGTCAGGCAAACACAACAATGGGGCATTGTAGGAAGGAAACATTTGCTTTGTAGAGCAAATAGTGTAGAGAACAGTAAGTTACTCCTCACAGGTTTATGAATCCCAAACACCCCTGTGCTTGCCAGTTGCAAAGGCAGTGGGATAAAGGATGGAGGACTCAGTGGTCCAACAGCAATAATTTTCAGTTTGTTTTCTGGTTATTTCTCTTATCTAGTGACCTAGAGCAGTCTGGTGCCAGCAGAAGATGATCCACAGGAGGTGGCCTTGTGGTTACTGAAAGCTGATAAAGTTCTGCTCTCTGTGTTTCTTGCGTATTGATAACGCTGGGGTTTTGTACCAAGGACTATGAAGCAGGGACAGTGGCAGGGATCACAGAGTCCCTCTGGCTGGAAAACACTCCTGGGATCACTGAGTTCAACCATCTACCCTGCCTTACGAGGTCCCCCCTAAACCAGATCCCTCAACACCTCATCCAAACGATCTTTAAACACATCCAGGGATGGCAATTCAACCACCTCCCTGGGAAGCCCATTCCAGTGTCTGACCACCCTTTCTGTGAAAAAATTCTTCCTAATATCCAGTCTAAACCTGCCCTTTAGTAACTTGAACCCAGTCCCTCTTGTTCTGTCACTAATTGCTTGTGAGAAGAGACCAGCACTAACCTCTCCACAATGTCCTTTCAGGTAGTTGTAGAGAGCGATGAGGTCTCCGCTCAGCCTCGTCTTCTTCAAATTAAAGAGCCTCAGCTCTTTCAGTCTTTCCTCATAAGATTTATTCTCCAGGCCCTTCACCAGGAGGGCAACTCCTCTGCACCTGCTCCAGCACCTCTACATCCCTCTTGTACTGAGGTGCCCAAAACTGGACACAGTACTGAAGATGTGGCCTCACCAGTGCTGAATACAGGGGGGCAGTCACCTCCCTACTCCTGCTGACCACACTGTTTCTAATAGAAGCCAGGTTGCCATTGGCCTTCTTGGCCACCTGGACACACTGCTGGCTTATATTAATCTTCCTGTGAATTAGAACTCGCAGGTCCCTCTCTGCCAGACAGCTCTGCAGCCACACCTCCCCAAGCCTGGAAGGTGGTACGTGAGTTTGTGGAGCTGGTGTTTATGCTTGAGGACGAGGATAACAGTTGTGACTCACTTTTAAACACTTGAGTTTTTAATTATAATGTGTTGAGTATTTCTGTTTGCTCTCAGCCTAATTGCTGGTTAACATTGTGAAGAGATGCAGTGAGAAATCAGAAAGAGGAAAGGACTGTGGCCTTACACGTTCAAGTGTGTGGTCTGTATTGCAGTGCAGCCTGGCCATGTATAAAGTCACACAGGCTGCCTGAGTGGTAGGAATTAAACCTCTCAGACAAGTTGTGAAGAGGATACCTTAAACTGGGTGTTAGGGAGGGAGAGGAAAAAGGATAGAACTTGAAGCCAACCCCAAGGCCCTGAAAAGGGCCAGTGAGAGTAGTCACAACACAATCAGAGCGATGCTCTGATAGGAACGGACAGTCTCAGGCTGACAGGTGGAGTAGGTGAGGAGTAATGAGAAGATTGGAGCAACAAAGAGTAAGTATAGAGAGTCATGAGGGGCTGTGAATGCTAAGCATTGGGGAGATAAGCTGGTGTCACTGGATCTGAGTAACAAGAAATAGTTGCCTTGGTTGTCCTCCCCCCACCCCATCCCTTTGCAGTGTATTTCCCTTTAAAGCTGTCCTCCCCCCACCCCATCCCTTTGCAGTGTATTTCCCTTTAAATCAGAGGCTAATTTGCCTTCTAGATTTTTTTACACTTTCTTCACTGTCTCTTGTATGTTTTCACTTCAGCTCCCTGCTGCAGCAAGGATCTGTGATCTACCTGTGTATCAGCATCTCAAGGAAGCATTCCTGGAACCACACTGTGAGAGTGGCTGCAGGTGGAGGATTCACCACTGTCTGGTGACCCAGGTGTCACCACTAGATGTGTTAAAGCTTTGGAAACTTCTCAAGTGAGAAAATAATCTCACACAACCTGTGTTTAATTTTCTGTAATGTCTTGATGGTGCTTTCTGACAGAACTGGGTCTGTGGTCCATCTCGGCTTCTCTGTTTTTATCTGTAGTTGACTAAATGCCTTCAGAAATCTGTAATCATTGACAGACACCGAGCAGCAGGTTTAAGAACACATTTACTAGAACAGAGTGAAAGATTTAAACACCATGGTGGCAAGTGTGTAACTCGCAGCTCAGAGCAGCCGCTGTGGAAAAGAAGTACCCAGGCCTGGAAGTCTTTGCTGGCTTGGGTGTTAATGGTAGTAACAGGGAACTGAAAATGAAGCACAAGTAGAAGAGGGGGACAAGCACAGTGTACTGGAACCATAGAATGGTGATTAGGTTAGAAGGCAGCACAGAGATCATCTGATTCCAACCCCCTGCCATGGGCAGCAACACTTCTTGCCAGAACAGGTTGCCCACAGCCTCATCCAGCCTGGCTTTGAACACTTCCGGGGATAGAGCAGCCACAGCTTCCCTGAGCAGGTCCCTGTTACAGGACCTCAGCACCCTCACAGGGAGGAATTTCTTCCCAAGATCTAACCTAAATCTCCCCTCTCTTAGCTTGAACCCATCCCCTTTGTCTTACCTCTAGAGTCCTTAATAAAAAAGTCCTTTTGCAGCTCTTCTGGAGCCCCTTCGGGTACTGGAAGCTGCCGCAAGGTCTCCTTGGAGCCTTCTTTTTTCTGGGCTGAACAGCCCCACCTCTCTCAGCCTGTCTGCATAGCAGAGGGACTCCAGTCCCCTGTGGTCTCCTCTGGACTCACTCCTGCAGTTCCAGGTCCTTCTTACACTGGGGGCTCCCGAACTGGACACGGGACTCCAGGTGAGGTCTCACAAAAGCATAGCAGAGGGTTGCAGAGCTCTGTGGCACAATGCTGCACAGTTACAGCTCCTGAAGGCACTTTTGCCTCTGCTGTTCCAGCATGTGAAGTACAGCAGAGAACAGACATTCATGCCTTTAAGTTCATTGCTGTAACTCAGGGGCAGCTGGCCTGTTGCAACACCAGAGTCTGTGCCAGCAAATGTTGTGAGGAACTTGGTGTGATTTGTTGTTGGTTTTTTTTTTTTGGTCTTTTTTTGTAGTGATTTGTGTTGTCTTTCCATCACATCCAGGTGTTTAATGCAGTTCCAAGTCCATAGCATGAGATCTAGAGTGAAGCATCTGCAGATGTATCTGTTTGCTGCAGGCACTTGCAAGCAAAAAGAGAACGGGATGAAAAGGTCTGTGAGTGGAAATGTACTTATAGTGTAAACATGAGACACTCTGCAAGTGCTTTCCCATGACAGAGGACGTCTTGGAGTCAGGCTGGAGTGACTGATACCTTGTCACTTATACAGTGTCACTGCTAAGGGTTAGAACACGGAGGTGTTGCTGTTACACGGTTGCAGATGCTCCGCTGAATGTTCAGGGAGGTCAAGTAACATGCCCGTGGTCATGTGGTCAGTCAGCTTTAGATTCAGAACAATCTAACCTAATGTCCCTCTTTATTTAAGAAGGTATTTAGGGTTTTACATCAGCCTGACCTCGTAGTGTGTCTCTTGGTTGCTCAGGTTTACCTAGCAGAGTCGTGTGCAGGCTTCAGCCTTGTGATGTTGGCTCTCCAAGAAGACAGCATAAAAGCTGTTAGGGCTCAGACTGACCAGGTTTTTAATCATAAGCCAAACAGGTGGTCTAGTTTTAATTAAATGCAGGGATTTAAGACTCTTCCAAGCTCACTTTTTTGTCTCAGTGTACGTGGATCATGGATTTGACTTCTGCAATGTCCTATGTGATTCTCTTGTGCTTTAATGCTGTGTAGGTTCCTGGAAACAACCAGGACAGAGCCAGACTGTGATGGGATAAGTCTTCTTTTTGCTGTATTCCTGCTGTGGCATGTTCCCTCCTGGTGCTTGATCATGACCCTTTCAGGACTTGCTTCAGAGAAAGCAGATTTCACTTCCATTCATCCAAAATGGGTTGAGACCCAAGTGACTCACAGTAGTGGAACGAGGAGTAACGTAAGAGTCAGACTTTGTAATAGCAGTTGTCTGTGTGATGATGCAGTCATTACCATTTCACTAACTTGTTTTTCATTGGCACTGCTCTGTGGTGCCAGCCTGAGGTCGCAGCTGCGTACGGCAGCGGTGTCAGTCTTTCTCAAATGAAAAGAGGCAGCTTAACGTGGTAATGGGGTAGGGTTAAGGCAGTGTTGTTCTCTGGTACCATGACTTTGACATCAGCTGGCAATCTTCTGACTCCTTGGCTTACTCTCCTCCCAGTTCTTGCCCTCTGAGGATGCCAACTCTTGCTACAGAGAGAGAGAGGCACACTCCAAGTCACCTGGCAGAAGTGAAATTTTGTGAGAATAGTGGTAAGTAGGTCAGGAGGCTCTCTGCTAATTGCATGTAGTTGTGGTTAGGAACACAATGTAAGATAAAGGTGTTTCAGAAGCTATCCGAAATGCTGGTGCCCAGGGGCCTCTACCTTTGGGCTTGATGAACTAAAGATCTCTTCCAGCTGAAGATACTCTGAGTAGGTCTTTAGTGAGATACGTTTTGGATAAGAGGTTGTCGTTAGGGGAAGGAGTGGGCTTGTAGGTGTTAGTGCCCATGAGCTGAATCATTCATAAGCATCACTGAGTTGTCAATACTTATGGTTCCTCCAGAGCTGGCAGTACCTTTTTGTCAATACTACATGGAATCTGTGGTGATTCAGGAGCAAACAACAATTGAGTATTGTTTTTAGAAAGGCTTTAAGGTGGAGTGTTGTTTTCCCATGTTCCAGATATGTTATTGGTATTAAGTCTTATTGAAGGCAGTTTGCTGGCTCTGTGTTCTGTGCTTGATCTACAGCCTTTTCTAAGAAAAAACCCAATAAATCTAGATGATCTTTTGAGGCCCCTTCCAATCTGTAATGCTCTGACCCCCCCCCCATCTCTTTACAACAAGCCTGTGGCATTGCAGGGGATTGTTGTGACTTAAGAGTAGGACCCAGCTCTTGGCCTTGTTAAACTTCATACAAATGGCCTTGTCCCATCAATCCATCTTGTCCAGGTCCACATGTAGAGCTGTCCTATCCTTAAGCAGGTTGACACACCCACCCTACTTGGTGTCATCTGCAAATTTTATGAGGGTGCACTCCATCTCCTAATCTTTGACAAAGATGTTAAAAAGGACTGGCCCCAACACTGAGCTCTGGGGAACAGCCTGTGCCCAGCTGCAAACTCTTATTTCACTCCCTTCAGCACAGCTCTGGGCTTGGCCATGCAGACAGTTTTTTACCCAGTGAAGCATTCCCCTTTCTAAGCCCTGAGTTGCCATCTTCTGCAGGAGAAGGCTGTGGGACACTGTGGCAGAGGCTGTACTGAAGCCCAGGTAAACACCATCCACAGCATTCCCTTTGTCCACCAGGTGGGTCACCTGGTCATAGGAGATCAGTTTGGTCAAGCAAGACCTGCTCTTCATAAACCCCTGCTGGCTGGCTGTGATCCTCTGGTTCTCCTGCACTTGCTGTGTGAGCTCAAGATGAGCCTCTCCATCGTATTCCATGGTACCGAGGCTGTCAGGCCTGGAGTTGCCCAGGTCATCCATCCTCCCCTTGTGGGTGGACGTCATGTTGTCAGTCTTCAGTCATCTGGGACCTTTCCTCTTAGCCCAGAACACTGATAAATGATGGAGAGTGGTGAGGCAGGCGTCTCCACCAGCACTCCTGGGTGGATCCCATCTGACCCCATAGACTTGTGAGTGTATAGGTAGCAGAGCAGGTCAGTAACTGCTTCCTCTTGGATTGTGGATGCTGTATCCTGCCTCTTCCAGCCCAGGAGGCTGGCTACCGTGAGGATAGCTGGGCTGATCACTGAAGGCTGAGGCAAAGAAGTCGTACAGTACCTCAGCCTTGTCCTCATCCTTGGTCACAGTGTTCCCTTCATATCCACTAAGGGTGGAGATTCTTCCTGACTTTTTGCTGTCAGAGCAGTTTAAAGTCAGTTTGATAACAAGCACTTGATTTTCCTTTTTTGTTTTATATCAGAAAGATTTTCCTTTCATTTTATTACCTGTAGTGGATTTCACTGTCTGTCTGGACACATGGAACTCCTCAAGCTGGGGCTACGTTAATACCCCAGACTTGATCTGTTTTGTCTCTCTCCCTTTTTCCTGGGGAAGTTGTGTGTGAATTCTGCTGTTACTAACCATTAGATTTATTCTGAGGGAAGCTCTGCCAGCTGAGCCTCTTTTTCCTAAATCAAGAATAATTCAGAAAAATGTTTTTGGGAAAATAGTGCTTTTATTTAGGCATCAATTCTTAGGGTTGTTTTGCTTGTCTTTTTTTGTTGTAAGTACCTGCATGGTATTGATCACAGCTACCTTTTAATTTTCTTTTTACTCTCTTTATAGCTGTGAGTTGGTGCCTCACATGCTGTTGATTAACTTCTGTAGTCAGATACATGCAAAGTTCTCTGTACTTGGTGGGAAAGAATGGTGCCTCATCCAGATGGTGTCCAGTGACCAGTGGTGTCCCACAAGGATCAGGACTGGGCCCAGTACTATTCAACAACTTTACTGATGCCCTGGATGAGGGGTTTGAGTCTACCCTCAGTAAATTTGCAGATGACACCAAGCTGCTGAGAGGTGTCGGTCTGCTGGAAGATGCTGCAGAGAGATCTGGACAGGCTGGGTCAGTGGGCAGAGGCCAACAAGATGAGGTTTAACAGGGCCAAGGGCAGGGTCCTAGCCTTTGGCCACAAGAACCCCCTGCAGCTCCAGACTGGGGGATGAGGGGCTGGAGAGCAGCCAGGCAGACAGGGACCTGGCAGTGCTGGGTGACATCTGGCTGAACAGGAGCCAGCAGGGTGCCCAGGTGACCTGCAAGGCCAATGGCATCCTGGCTTGGATCAGCAGTAGTGTGGCCAGCAGGACTGGGGATGTCATTCTCCCCCTGCACTGGGCACTGGGGAGGGCTCCCCTCCAGTACTGAGGGTAGTTCTGGGCCGCTCACTTCAAGAAAGAGATGGAGGGGCTGCAGTGGGACCAGAGGAGCAAAGAGGCTGGGGAAGGGACTGGAGGGAAAGGGCTGATGGAGAGAGGCTGAGGGAGCAGGGGGTGTTTAGCCTGGAGGGGACTCAGAGGGACCTTCTCTATCATTCTTCTATCATTCTGTCATGGCTAGTGCAGCTACTGTTCATGTCTGTAGCCTCGAAGCCTCCTTATCTTCTGGTTCACGTTGTCTCAGCTTTGACTGAGAAGATACCTATCAAATGGGCCACTCAGTTCTGGAGAGAGTCCAGTGCGGAGCCACAAAGATGATGGAGTGCAGCATCAATCTGATGTGGAAAGACTGAGGGAGCTGAGCCTCTTCAGTTTGGAAAAAAGGAGACTGAGGGGTGACCTTGTTAGTGAAGGGTGGGTGTCACGAGAGTGGGGACAGGCTCTGCTCAGTGTCATCTAATTCATCTAATGGTGGGACAAGGGGCAGTGGGCGTGAGCTGGAACAGAGGAGGTTCCATGGTAAGAGAAGGAAGATGAGAAAGAACTTCTTCATAGTGAGAGTGGCAGAGCACTGGCGTGGGCTCCCCCGGGGGACCTGTGGAGTGTCCTTCTCTGGAGATGTTTAAAACCCACTTGGACATGGTCCTGTGTGACCTGGTCGAGGCGATCCTGCTGTGGTGGGGAGAGTGGACGAGATAATCTTTTGTGGTCCCTTCCAATCCCTAATGTTCTGTGATGACAGATAAATGTCATTAATGGTTTCTTCTCCAGGAACACGTTGAGCAGGTTAGGACTTGGTGTTGATTGTTAGCAGCCTGGTGGGGGATGCAGAGATCAATTTGCACCTCTTGTTACTGGTCAGAAGCCAGTCAAGGGTTTGGTACCAACAGCAGCAGTTGGTATCTTACTGTTACTAATGTTTTGATCATTTGGATGTGATGTGATAACATTCCTACTGAAAATCCATTTTGCAGTGTTTAGCCTTTTCTAATACTGGCTTATTAATTAAAGAAGCAGATGAATAATGTTAGTGGCTTGCAGATAAGAGAATTGCTTGAGATCAATGTTGAGTACAGCTCCTTTCCAGCCTGTTCTGTAGAGCTTGGATATGTCACCTCATCTCCATCCTTTGGTTAGTTAGCCACACCATAAAACAGGGATACCCGGGAGATGCTGGCTGAAAGCAAAGGCACTGCACTGGTGCTGAACTGAAGTGGTTTTAGCTTTAAAATACCCAGGGTTTGGCTTTGTTTCCTGTGGCAAGGATTGTTAAAGGTCTGATCATGAAATAGCTGCAGACTTCGAGTCTCTTAACATCTCGGCTCATGCCTGTCATAAATCTGAACCGCTTGTGGTTCATTGATGTGAGCTCAGAGATTGCTGTGAAATGCTGGTGAGCCTCTGCATGAGCTGCAGAAGTGCCTTCAGACAGTCAGGGTGGTTGTAGGTTGAACTTGGCACAACAGCTCTTATCTGCTGAGAGCATCTCGCCTCCTAATGTCGAGCCCTGTGCAGGTTTGAAGTGGTGTTTTACAAGATCAGGTGAATACTCCAGCTCTGTCCTTTGCTCCTGGCCTGTAGCTGCTGTCTGTTGTGTAAGGTGCTTGCTTAGCTGTGCTGGTGGAGATCCCATCCAGCCAGCTAGCCTGATTCTGTAGCACTGGAATGGGATGCCCAGGCAGGTTGTGGAATCTCCTTCTCTGGAGACATTTAAAACCCACCTGGATATGGTCCTATGCAACTGGACCTAGGGGATCCTGCTGTGGCAGGATCTGGATGATCTTTTGGCTTAATGATCTTTCGAGGTCCTTTCCAATCCCTAGTGTTCTGTGATTCTGTGATACTAAGCTGTAGAATTTTCCTCTGGGAAGCTGCATTTACAGAAGCACTTTTAGTGGTCTTGAAGATGGGCTTCCAGGCTCCTGGAGCCTGTGTCCCTTAGCACTCACTGCTATTTCAGGATTTCAAAGTAGAACAAAGTATGTTTTTGCCTGTTGATGCTGGACAGGCTTTGATTTCATAGTGGGAGACAGCACAGACCCTTCTGGAATGAAGCCTGCAGTGCTGAGATGACTTCAGTGCTTCAGAGTTGTGCAGCAGTTGTTCTGGTCTGCCGTTTGGAGCTCTTAATGAGCACCACGGTGTTTGATTACTTTCAGGCTATTTCAGATAAATGTCTTTAAGAGAAGGACAGTCTGTGCTATGAAAATCAGGGTTAATTTATTACTGCTCCATTCAAGCAGTTTCAAATAGGGGCTTTTCTGTGAGCATCACTCTGTTGAATATGGTGCAGCAACAGGCCAGTGTCTCCTGAGGAGAATCAATCTATTTGTGTAGAATCATAGAATCATTAGGGACTGGAAGGGGCCTCGAAAGATCATGTAGTCCAATCCCCCAATGGCATGAAGCAGTGCAGGAGCTGCAGAGTTCTTTTGAGCAAGATAATATGTCCAGTTCTGGGCCCCTCAGTTCCAGAAGGACACAGAACTGCTGGATAGAGTCCAAGGCAGAGCCACAGAGATGGTGAAGCGAATGGAGCATCTCCGTGGTGAGGAAAGGCTGAGGGAGCTGGGTCTCTTGAGCTTGGAGAAAAGGAGACTGAGGGGTGACCCCATGAATGTTGATAAATATGTGAAGGGTGGGTGTCAGGAGGATGGAGCCAGGCTCTGCTCAGTGGCACCTAATGATAGGACATGAGGCAGTGGTGTAAGCTGGAACAAAAGAGGTTACACATCAGTGTGAGAAGGACCTTCATCCCACTGAGGGTTAGAGAGCACTGGAAGGGTGTGGGTGGGCTACGGTGAGTCCGTATCCCCTTTGACTGAAGCAGAAGAGTTTGAGCTGGGATATTAAAGTGTTGCCATGAGAACAAGGAGTTAGAGATACCTGGAGAATGTAAACAACTGATCGTACTGGGAGAAATTTGGTACAGAGATGAGCAAAGCTGCAATTGCCACTTGCTCATAGGTGATTGTACCACTAAAATGAGGATGCCTGTGTGCAGAAAGGATATAAAAGGGAACTGTCTGCGTCAGTATGGTATCTCTCTTAAACTGTGTTCTACGTTGTTTGCTTTTTGACTGCTCTGATGTACAACTAATGACAGAAGGGGCTGCCCAGGGAGGTTGTGGAGTCTCCTTCTCTGGAGATGTTTAAAACCTGCCTGGATATGTTCCCGTGTGACTTGTTCTAGGGCATCCTGCTGTCTCAAGGGATTGGAATAGATGATCTTTTGAGGTTCCTTCCAATCCCTAATATTCTGTGGTTCTGCGAAGGTAACATCATAGACTCACAGAATGGTTTGTGATGGAATGGGTGTCGGAGCTCACCTAGTCACAACCCCACCACACCAGGTTGCCCAGGGCCCCTATCCACCCTGCCCCTGAACACTTCTAGGGATGATGGTGCAAAAAGAAAAAGAGTGAAGTGGAAAAATTTAAACTCAAAATCTTAGAAAAAGATGGAACAGCCACTTAACTGTCCACAGCAGGGTGACCTTCTGCAGGCTGAGATACAGCAGAGAGAGGAGGAAATGAAGTGTGTCGATCCTGGCACTGATTTCTGCCACTGGTTTTGTGGAAAGAATAATGAAAAATCTAACGGCGAGTCGCTTAAACTTTTAGGAACAGATAGTAATGAAAATATGCCCCCACTAATTTTGAGAATAGAGAGCACTGAGGCTTTTAAATTGCTGTGCACTGGAGAAAAATGGTTTCCTTGTGAGGAAGAAATGAGATTGTAGAAGGGTGAGTGCAGCCGACCCTGCATGCCTTTATCTGTATGCTAATGAATTTATTTTTTATGAGAGCTGTGGTGGGGGTTTTTTGGTTTGTTGTGTTTTGTGGGATTCCAGTACAGCTTGTGAATGTTTAGAGAAGCCTGTATGCAGAGCTGTGAACTAACCCGTGGCTGGTAGTCACCCTCCACTCGAGAGAGGCAGAATATGTGAATTTACCATTGTGGTGCATGAAACCCTGTATTTAAATCACAGAACATTAGGGATTGGAAGGGACTTCAAAAGATCATCCTGCCCAATCCCTCTACCAGAGCAGGATTGCCTAGATCAAGCTGCATGGGCACATGGCCAGGTGAGTTTTAAACATCTCCAGAGAAGGAGACTCCATAACCCCCCTGGGCATCCTGTTCTTGAAGGCTTTCTCCTTATTTATGATCCTCTGCAACCCTTGGTTTTAACACACGTACTTGTAGTTTTTATTCACCCTTGGGTAATTTGTACGTGCAGCCTGTTGAGCACCAAGTAGGAGCAGCCTATTTTTAACCTTTGTTTATGCAAAACCAGTCAAAACGTGGTATTAGTAGAATCCTTTCTTTTGACTCGCACCAGGTCCTTTGTTTACGGGGTCCCTTCTCTTTGGGATTGCTACCAGGCCTGAGATTTATGAATCATCTGATAAAGAACCAGCTCCACTCCCAGAAATGTGCCTTAGGTGGAATTGTATGCTAGTGACTCAGCTCTAGGGCAGTGTTTTCAAAGGAACGCTATATAAATTGCACAGCATCCGCGTGGGGGTGGCCCTAGTGTTATGAAAAATCTGCTCTGGAGCATCTTCATCCTCATCTACGTAGAGCTGAATCAATGGTCTTGAGTTAAAGCGAGGGCTGGTCACGCTTGTGTTGTTCTAAGCACATGGGTGTGTGTGACTCTTGAAGAGAATATGTGGTTTCTTGAGGAGGAGATGAACCACATCGAAAGGGTGGGAAGTCACAGAATCACAGAACATTAGGGATTGGAAGAGAAAGATCATCTTGTCAAATCCATAGCAGGATCCCCTAGATGCAGTTGCACAGGAACATATACAGATGGGTTTTAAACATCCAGAGAGTTTGTCTTGGATGTAGGTTTGTCTGTTCTGGTGTTGTCTGTTCTGGAAGACATTTAATTATATTTATTATCATTTGATTATTTTATGATTAATTAGGTGATCATTCTTTGAGATGATCGCCTCTTCCTTGGACATTTTATTGTTGGTCACGTCTGTATGCTTGTGCTAGAACGTCGCTGGTGAGTTTGCAGTTAAGTGTTTTGCCAAGAACGAGCGAGGAAGATGGCTGGAGTAGGAAAAGTGTGACCAATGTGTGGATGATCCTACAAAGGTGGAGCTTTGGAAATAGCCAGTCAGTGCCTCATCCTGGGAAGTGTTCAAGGCCAAGTTGGATGGGACTGTGGGCAACATAGTCTGGTGAGAGTTGTCCCTGCCCATGGCATGGGCTTTGGATAATATAATTGGTTCCTTCCAAGCAAAACCAGTCTGTGATTTTCAAAGCTGGAGCTGTAAGGTAGTAGATGCTCTGGGAGTTAGCTGTGTGTTGCAGAATGAGAGAACATTTAGGATTGAAAAGATCCAATCCCCCTGACACAGCAGGATCACCTAGACCAAGTCACACAGGAACATGTCCAGGATGTTTTTAAATGTCTCCAGAGAAGGAGACTCCACAACCACCCGTGGCAGTCCCTTCCAGTGCTCTGTCACCCTCACTGGGAAGAAGTTCCTTCTCACACTGATGTGTAACCTCCTCTGTTCCAGCTGACACCCACTGGCCCATGTCCTATCATTAGGTGCCCCTGAGCAGAGCCTGGCTCCATCCTCCTGACACCCACCCTTCACATATTTATCAACATTCATGGAGTCACCCCTCAGTTTCCTTTTCTCCAAGCTCGAGAGACACAGCACCGTCAGCCTTTCTTCATCAGGGAGATACTCCCCTCCCTTCATCTTCTTTGTGGCTCTGTGTTGGACTCTCTCCAGCAGCTCTGTGTCCTTCTTGAACTGAGGGGCCCACAACTGGACACAGCATTCCAGATGCGATCTCACCAGGATGGAGTAGAGGGGGAGGTGTCTGCTAACCACCCTCTTCTGATGTGTTCTGAAACCTGTGTGCAGCAGTGTGGTTTATCTTCTCATTTCTTAGTCACAAAAACTAGGAGAGTCACGTTGCTGTCCCCAGAACTGGATGCAATACTCCAGGTGTGGTCTCACCAGTGCAGAGCAGAGGGGGAGAAGAACCTCTCTTGATCTGCTAACCACCCCTCTTCTAATCCACTCCAGGATGCTGCTTGCCTTCTTGGCCACAAGGGCCCATTGCTGGCTCATGGTCATCCTGCTGGCAGCCAGGACCCCCAGCTGCCAATCAGTTCAACACCACCCAAAATGATGTGCAATTAAAATTCGGGGTGCCAGTCTGCTTATTAAGTATTTCAGGCTGTATTTGTTTGTGTGAAACTCCCTTCCTGCTGTTGTTGCAGGGTCTACACTACGAAGGAGATCTCTTACCAACCAGAAGTGCTGTGTAGGCTGTGTGAGTGGCCAGTTATTGATTGGTATCAATATATCTTTGATGTAGCTCTTGAGTGCCGCAATGATGGAGAGACGGGACGCTGCTTGATGCAAGTGGGAGATGTTTATTACAAAAATCAACAGGTTTATATGGACAACAGAACGGCCCATGCCGTGATCTCACTGGCCACCACAGCTGTACCTGCAGTATTCATGGCAATATTGTTGTTACCTCTTGTTTCTTTAGCTGGTGGCTAGTCTTAAACAAAGACCTGGACTTGTGCAAATTGCCAGACCTAGGCCAACTATCAACATTAATTCACATGTTAAAATGTTCCAACTGTTCTTGCTCTTACAACAGTAATTCCACTCTTGTTGCCACATTCATAGAATCACAGAATCATTAGGGATTGGAAGGGACCTCGAAAGATCATCCAGTCCAATCCCCCTGCGACAGCAGGATCACCCAGACCAAGTCACACAGGAACACATCCAGGCAGGCCTTGAACATCTCCATTGATGGAGACTCTACAACCACCCTGGGCAGCCTGTTCCAGTGCTCTGTCACCCTCACCGTGAAGAAGTTCCTTCTCAGGTTGATGTGGAACCTCCTATGTTCCAGCTTACAACCATTTCCCCTTGTCCTATCACTGCATGACACTGAGAATAGCCCAGTGCCATCCTCCTGACACCCACCCCTCAAATATTTGTAGACATTAGTGAGGTCACCCCTTAGTCTCCTCCAAGCTAAAGAGACCCAGCTCCCTCAGCCTCTCCTCATAAGGGAGGTGCTCTACCTCCTTCATCATCTTTGTTGCCCTTCTCTGGACCCTCTCCAGCAGCTCCTGGAACTATCAACATCACCATTAGTACTATTATCAACAATAACAATCCAGTTTTACCTAATGATAAAACCCAACCTGACCAACCTTGTAACATATCACTTAAATTTAATTTTTACTGTTTTACTTATTCAATCTGAGGGATTAAAATATGGAACTTCTATTAAACATGTTTGAACTGAATCTGAGGGGGTAGCCCTCGATAACTACTAAAACACACACAACTGGCTTAACCAAACTTCTCAGTTATCACTACAGGCAAAGAGCTAATCCTAGTATTTCAGTCATCCATCGCTGCAGGAACTTCAGAAGCCTGCTGGGTAGGAGGACCAACCAAGTCATCGCTTGATGACTGTGGCAGAGGTTTGCAGAATGGTCATACATTCTTTGGTGGAAACCACCTTGGGCCCCTCGCTGTGGAAACAGAAGCAGAGCCTCTTCCCCATGTAACAAGGGGATAAGGTCCCAGGATCTTACCTGTTTCGGGGTCTCGAATCAACACCGGGGCTTTACTTTGCACTTCAAGCGAAGCATTTGCATTGAAATGCTGAACTATCAGAGGGTTCTTGTCTATTAAGGAACTATTAAAATTAAAACCATACAACACTTTCTGTAACCGTCCCTCCGGGGTAGCAGTCCCCATTCCCCCTCTCTGTTGTTATAAAAGGTGCTTTAGGGATTGGTGAGAACGCCCAGTTAAAGACTGGCCTGTGAGGGAGTGCTGGACCATTGTCCATCTTTACCTGCGAGGGTCTACCCAGGGTGGCAAAGGCACACATGAAGTGCCTGTGTACATCACCTGCTTTTTCACCTGTATGGCAAGAAGCAAACAGAGTCCCTGAAAAGGTGTCAATGGATGAACGTACATATTTCAGTTTACCGAACTCTGGATGGTGCGTAACATCCGTTTGCCACAGCTCTGAAGTCCTCTGGGGTTGACCCCTCCTGCTATTGATGGGAAAGAATGTCTTGGGCAGACAGCAATAATGTTGGAGGCTTGTGAGGTTTTTCAGGTGTGATACATCGACCCTACTTAGTAACGGCCATAGTGACAAGTGCCACGGCTTTCTCCATGACCTCCTGATGTTGTGCAGCCACTAGGATGTCATCCACATAATGATACAGCAGCGCATCGGGCACTGTGACCCGAATACGACTAAGCACCTTGGCCACACACCACTGACGGATTGTAGGGCTGGTTTTCATTCCCTGTGGGAGCGTAACCCCCTGGTATGTCTGCAATGGGGCTTGAGTATTGACACTTGGAACTGAAAAAGCAAATGTAGAGGCATCATCTGGATGCAATGGAATATTAAAGAAACAGTCTTTGAGATCAGTCCAGTCAAATGCCAATGTTGAGGAATCATGGTCGGTGATGGGAGTCCTGGCTGGAGGGCACCCATATTTTCCATAGTGTCATTAATTTTTCTAAGGTTGTGGAGCAAGCGCCTCTTGCCACTTTGTTTTTTAATAACAAAAATAGGGGAATTCCTATTTTTCCCCTATACAGGGACCGGTAGAGTGTGCAGTATGTCCCCTTTCTAATTGTTAGCAGCAACACTTGTGTTCCTGGGGGTAAGGGTCCCACAACATTTGTTGATAATAAGTGAACTGAAGAATCATAGAATCATTACGGATCGGAAGGGACCTCGAAAGATCATCTAGTCCAATCCGCCTGCAACAGCCAAACTGTGTGGGAGGTTTTCAGGTCCAGTCTGGTGAAGAAGACTTCAGCCAACTGCCGCCCCTTCCAGCATCCCGGGCAAGCTCCAGGAACCCTGGGCGCAGCCCCCTGCACGCCTCTAAGCAATTGTTTTTCAAATGGCCTGGCTTCCCACCCCCACAACAATTGCCTGCAAACACGGAGGCCAGAAACAAGGGAAGGAAAGCCCGCTCTCAGGGACAGCGCGGCGCAGCTCCTTCATAACCCAAAAGGATAGAGGTTCTCACTGTGGGTTTCCCCCCGACCCTGAGAGGTAACAGGAGTGACTGTTGTCTCAGCCGCTTGAAAATCGCCTTCCTTGAGGGCTTGTTGTTTTCTGCTAGCCCATTCATTATGCTGACAAGGTGAAAACAAATGCGGCTCCTTTCTAGATCACCTGGACTAGGAGCTGAGGGATCCTTCTGGTAGCCCGTAGCACTCCGGCCCGGGGGTTTGGAGCACTGCGTTTCAAATTGTGGTGGGGAGATGCTCTGAGGTGGCCCTGAGGCCACGCTCTCACCTCCAGTTACGCAGCCCCTGAGCTACCCAACCCCATCGTGGTGCAGCGACCCTCAGGCTGCCATCGCCTTCTTGGCATTTTGGAGTCTCCAATACAATCCTCCACCACGGGAGCGTACGCCGAGCCCCAGCATCCCGGTTGTGGCTCCGTCCCACAATTCTACCTCCACAGCGCCCCAAAGTTCTTTTGTAGAGAGAGTAGACGCGGCTACCAACAGGAAATTAACCTGCACCCATGTGAGCATCGTTTGAAGGTTGTGCTCAGAAATATGTCTCCCATGTTCCTCAAGGAGACCCTTCGTAAGGCTAAAAAAGTCTCTCTCTGGAGAGCAGGGCACGTCTCTCTCTGGGGAAGTAGCCTCATTTCCCATGTTTCCCATGGCTCACCTCTCAGCTCCTGGAGGGGTTCGTTTGCCGGCCGGCTCCTCCTTGCTTTCAGCAGCTCATTCAAAGTTCCTGCTGCCCTTCCTGGCAGTTATTAATCCTATCACGTCGGGGTCACCATTTGCCGCAATGATGGAGAGACAGGACGCTGCTTGATGCAAGCTGGCAACGGCTATTACAAAAATCAACAGGTTTATATAGACAACAGAACAACCCATGCCGGATCTCAGTGGCCACCACAGCTCTAAGTGTGTTACCTCCTGTTTCTTCCACCCTAGACAAAGACCTGGACTTGTGCTAATCGCCGTGCTTAGGCCGACTATCAACATGAATTCACATGTTAAAATGTTCCAAGTGTCCTTGCTCTGACAACAATAATTCCACAGAACCCTCTGTGGCCACACTTGAGCACCAGTATGGTTGTTTAGAAAGCTACTGGCACCTCTGCTTGAATTGTTTTTGCTTTTGTTAGTAATTCTTTATTCTTCAGAGGTCTCAGAGCAAACAGTAGCTGTGAAAGGAACTCTGGGTACCCTCTCCTGTGTTTAGCTGGAACCTGCGAGTTCAAGGTGTCCTGACACCAAACAGCAGGTAGTTATTACCAGAATTTCCTTCTAAAGGGAAGGCATGTGCTTGCCCTCCCTTTCCTCCTTCCTGACATCTGTGGCAGAAAACTTCACTTATTTTCTGGACTTGTTTTTCACTGGCTTAGTGGAGTGAATCTTCTTAATATAAGAGGACCAGGTCCTGGTGCGAAGGAGAGAATGAGTCTGCACAGTTGCAATTAAGTGGAGTAAGGGGAAGGTAGACAGATACACAGATCATTGGGGGTTGAAAGGGACCTTCAGGGGTTAGCAAGTCCAACCCCCCTGCTCGAGCAGGATTACAGGTTACACAAAAACTCATCCAGATGGGTTTTAAAAGTCTCCGGAGTAGACTCCACAGCCTGTTGACGAGGAACGTCCTGTGCGCCATGTGACACTGTTGCCCCTTGTCCTGTCTGAGGACGCAACTGTAAAGAATCATTAGGGATGGGAAGGGACCTTGAAAGCCATCTAGGCCAATCCACCTGCCACAACAGAATCACCTAGACCAAGTTGCACAGAAACATATCCATTTGGGTTTTAAGTGTCTCCAGAGAAGGAGACTCCACAACCCCCCCATGGCAGCTTGTTCCAGTGCTCCGTCACCCTCACTGGGAAGAAGTTCATAGAATCACAGAATCATTAGGGACTGGAAGGGACCTTGAAAGATCATCCAGTCCAATCCCCCTGCCGCAGCAGGATCATCTAGACCAAGTCACACAGTCAGTCTGAGTTAGGGGGGACCACAGGATCATCCAGTTCCAACCCCCCTGCCATGGGCAGGGACACCCCACCCTAGATCAGGCTGGCCAGAGCCTCATCCAGCCTGACCTTAAACACCTCCAAGGACGGGGCCTCCACCACCTCCCTGGGCAACCCATTCCAGGCTCTCACCACTCTCATGGTGAAGAACTTCCTCCTCACAGCCACTCTAAATCTACCCATCTCCAGCTTTGCTCCATTCCCCCTAGTCCTGTCACTACCTGACATCCTAAGAAGCCCCTCCCCAGCCTTTTTGTAGCCCCCTTCAGATACTGGAAGTTTATTGTTTACTTCTATATCCATAAGGAGTTAGTACCCATCCATTTATCTGTTAGCACATGTGGCAACTGGAAGATCTTCATGATGGATTCCAAGTGAAAATTCAGGTGGAAAAAAGGGGGAGCAAATGATAAATGAATGTCTGATAAAATGATAAATTTTGTTGTCTCGAACAGAATGTCCCTGAAGATGCTTCAGGTCCTTTAGGGGTTGCTAGTGTGCAAGTTATCAATCAGATAAATATCCTAGGTTTCTTATTTAAACTGAAGCAGTGCAATTTATTAAATTACAACTTGGTGCAGGACGTAGGATACTGGTGTGGGTGGGCACATTGTTTGCAGCCTGTACTACTTGATGCTGTTTTCCTGGCAGATCTGAGAGAAACTAGGTCATCTTGTGCTTTCTCATATGTAATAGTAGGGGTTGTAAAGGACCACTAAAGATCATCCAGCCCACCTTCCTCTGCCAGAACAGCTGGGGCTTGTGTGGGAGAGTCTCAAGGACCACTTGAACCATGGTCTGGATGCTCCTTGTAAGTCCTTCACATAACTCACCAGCATGGTTGTTATCTTCCTGATGAAAAACCTAATGCTAATGCTGAGAAAAACCTTGCCTGTAGATGTTGTAAACACCATGTCCTTGACAATTCTGTACCACTTCATGGTCCTTCTTGTAAATAAGTCTCTATGTGAGATGTTGCCCACTGGAAAAGCACATTGTTTGTAGTTTTGCTCTGTAATGTGCAGCAGCTGCTCGGTTCCTGCTCAGAGTGACTGGATTTCTCCTCTGCCCTGTTGGTCCTCTAAGCTTTCACATTACCATGAATTAGTTTTTGTGCTGCTTGATCTAGGGGATCAAGCTGCTGTGTCAGGGGGATTGGACTGGATGACCTTTCGAGGTCCCTTCCAATCCCTAATGTTCTGTGATAAGGCTGAGGTCCTATTGAGCTGCAAGAAGGTTTCTCATAAATACAGGAACCGGCCTCTAATCTGGTGTGTTCAGGTAGATGACTACCAAGTCTGGGAATTTTCCAGCTGGCGTTGTTCATACGAGCCAAGATTCTCCACTAAAATACATTTGAAGTCTTAGATGAATAAGTCTTAGCTGAATAAGTCTTAGCATATGTTGCTTATAATGTTATGTAAATGTAAATTCAGAGTTCAGGATTACACCTTTCTGATCTGTTTTGTTTTGTTCTCGTGAGTTGAATCACAGTGTGATTTCAGTGGCATCCTTTGTGGAGAGGCTGAGGGAGCTGGGTCTCTTGAGCTGGGAGAAAAGGAGACTGAGGAGTGACTTCATAATGTTGATAAATATGTGAAGGGTGGGTGTCAGGTGGATGGAGCCAGGCTCTGCTCAGGAGCATCTAATGATAGGACATGGGGCAACGGCTGTGAGCTGGAACGTGGGAGGTTCCTCATTAATCAGAGAAGGAACTTCTTAGTGATGAGGATGACAGAGCACTGGAAGGGGCTGCCCATGGTGGTTGTGGAGTCTCCTTCTCTGGAGACATTTGCAACCCACCTGGCCATGTTCTTGTGCAGCTGGATCTAGGGGATCCTGCTGTGTGAAGGGGATTGGACTCAATGATCATTCTAGGTCCCTTCCAATCCCTGATGTTCTGTGACACATGAAAGAAAGAACAGTTTGGTGTCAGAGGTAAAGTTCACGTGGAAAAAGTGAAAAAAGAAAACCAGTGTGATGATGACCACAATGTGATTCACTGAAAACAGTGAGTTCAGGTGTTGCAATGAAAAGAGCAGATTGAGAGTGTTACGTGGCTAAATTATTCTTACTGTTCTGTTGTTCTGCAGGTTTCTGCATTGCTCAAGACCACATCTAGTTCACCCAGTCTTGCAGACTCTGTACTCCATGCTTTGAGACTGGAAAGAGAACCTTGGTGTTCCTGAAATGAAGATGGAGGCAGTGGGAAAAGCAGAAGAACTTGTTGATTCGGATGTTCCACCAAAAACTTTGGTGAAGCAAGAGGCTGCACCTTTAGAATTGGAGACACAAACTCCAAAAGATGAGGTGCCCACTGCAGAAGACTCTCCAACGCTCTCCTCAGCACCTTGCTTGCTGAAGGAACTGAGCCGAGACTCTTCGGAGTCGCAGCTAGAGTCGACAGAGAGCGATAAGCCAACGGGTAGTCAAGTTTATGAGAGTGACTCTTCTAGTCACTGCATGCTTTCCCCTTCTTCCAGTGGGCATTTAGCTGATCTAGATACGTTGTCTTCCTCAGAAGAGCATGAGCCATGTCAAGCTGAATCTGCTGTAGATGTAGAGGGAGAGACTTCTGCACTGTCTGAGCATGCAGTTGGGAGGAAATCCAGGCGATCCATGTCCGATAATGAAACTCCAGCACGGGCTGCCAAGAAAAACCGACAGTCTAGTGATAAAGGTGGTGATCAAATTACCAAGGCAAAAGGTCATAGAAGCCAAAAGCACAAAGAACGAATCCGTCTCCTAAGGCAGAAGCGGGAAGCAGCTGCTCGCAAGAAGTACAACCTGCTGCAGGACAGCAGTACCAGCGATAGTGACCTGACGTGTGACTCGAGCACAAGTTCATCATCAGGTGACGAAGAGGTTTCAGGGAGCAGCAAGACAATCACTGCAGAGATACCAGGTAGAGGATGTTCTTTACACTGAACTGTAACGCATCTGACATCGTTTCTCAGCTGTCATGCTAAGTTAGATGAGTGACACGTGAGAAAGACCTGGGGGAACTGCAGCTCTGTGTAAATTTGAAGACTGCAGTGAGTTAACGAGGCACGGGCAAATTTAAAATAACAAGAATCTGTTCTGAGGTCTCTTTGTGTCAGGCAAGGGGTAGAAATGGTAAACTGGGGGAGTGTCTGTCCCTGAATTCTGGAGTTTTCAGAGCTTTTTGTTTGTAAGCCTACACAACCTCCTATCAGTGCTGTCAAATCCCATTAGATGATGACAATCTGATAAATACATTCTTAAGATAAGTGGCCAGCTTTGCTTTAGCATATCGAGACCGCAGCTCGGCAGCTGTGTTGGGAATAACACGGCATTCCTTGTGCCCTCGTTACACTAAGGCCTCTCTCTTCCTTATATTGCACTTGTGCTTTCAGCTCTACCTTTCAGTGCATGACAAACCTAATTAGCCTTATTCCAAGTCCTTGCTGATCGCAGCTGGTCACCTATTTTAGGACGTGAACATTAATTTCCTCAGGCAGGTGCCCAAGCTCCATCCACACCTACATTTTCAACACCTAAGACAATGCTGTTACCCTTTTCCTGAGTCTTATGGATCTTTTAACAGTATTTTCTGGCACGTCCCATTGTATGTCTGGAGGCAGCAAATCATAGGGGCCTTCTCATTACTTTATTAGCAAAGGAAAGACCGATGACATTGTTTCAGGGTGTTCGTGGTTCTTTTTCCTATTAGCCCAAGTGCCATGGACAGGATTTCACGTGGCTGACTCATCCTTGCAGCATTTTATACCACAGAGTGCTCACCATGTGGCAATCAAAAGTAGAAATCATATAGAAAATGAACATTTTTTTTGCTTGCCAGACTTTACAGACCTTCCTGCCTCTTGTGCTACAAGTTGTGGCTTTGTTTTTTCTTCAGGTAAATATCAGCTTTTTATAGGGCGAGAACGTTTAAGGGGAAACTGCAATACTCAGTCTTGAAGTTGCCAAACTACTGTTTGATAAATTCTGCTGCATTTTANCCCCATACTGCTAGGGAGCAGGTTGCACAAAGGAAGTTCATGCTTATTATTAGGAAGTCTGGGAAGTCTTAAGTCCTCATATAATTAACAACTAACTGAGACCTAGAATTACTTTGACCAATTTAGCCAGACGTACACGTCTTGTGATGTTGCACCATTTTACTGACTCTATTTACACTTTGCTGGGCAGACAGAGCCCAGTTTAAAGCCTCTCAAAGAAGACCATTGAGATTTGGGACAGATTCCTCCCTACTTCCTTAAAAACCCCAAAAGCACAAAATATATCCCTAGGGTTATATTGATTTAAAAAAAAAACCCCATAAATCATACAAATACCTTGTGACCCAGAAAAGGCACCATGTGGTATGGTGAGATGTGCTTAGGCTTCCCCTGCAGATCCCTGAAACCACGGTAGGGTAACTCTCCTGTGTCTCTGGGCTCTTCTCTATTGAGCTCTTGATCTTAACTGTGAGGTATTTGCAGTGAAATACGTCCCTGCTGCAGTGCACAGAAAGAACTTGATGATTTATTGCTGATTGCACCAAGGGCCCCTGTTTCATCTGTGATGCAAGCATGTGGGACTGCAAAACAACATCCTGGGCGGGAGGGGACCGATGCTGTTTATTCTTATTCCATCATCTGCTTCATATGAATTGCACTGAAGACCCCAAAACCTTCTGAGCTGTTGTTTTGGAAGTAGGTGCCACATTTGGGTTTTCCTTTAAATAGAAATTGCTTTGGTTTGTGGGAAACAGTCTCCCAAGTGCAACAGGAAGATCTTCTCTGTAGAGATAAGGACATGATTGGCCAGAAAATGCATCCTTTGGTACTTGTGGGTTCAGAAAACGTTGTGGGCTTCAACAGATGCTGGGGTGCTGTGAATCTGAGTAGGACTTGCATCTCTCCATCTGAGTGGTAGGTTCACATGTCATCTGTGGCCCCTCTTCTTGGAAGTGGCCAAGTGCTTAGCTTAAGTTATTGCTATTTGATTGGGAAGGTGTTTTAGTGCACTTGGCATCACACTGTGAATCTCTGGCCCCAAGTGCAGGGAATGAACACATCCTTTGCTAGTCTTCTACCTACAAAGGGGATGGGTTCAGGCTAAGAGAAGGCAGGTTTAAATGTAGATCTTGGGAAGAATTTCCTCCCTGTGAGGGTGCTGAGGCACTGGAACAGGTTGCCCAGGGAGGCTGTGGCTGCTCCATCATCCTTGGAAGTGTTCAAGGGCAGTGTGGATGGGGTTCTGGGCAACCTGTTCTGGTGAGAGGTGTCACTGCCCATGGGGCTGGGTGATCTCTGAGGTCCCTTCCAATCTAAATGTAAAAAACAGTGAAAAAACACTACGGGTATCTAAAAGCATTTCTGGAGATTCGGGCAATGTGTGTCCTCTGTGCACAGTCTAGGTGATCCTGCTGTGCCAGGAGGATTGACCTAGATGATCTTTCAAGGTCCCTTCCAATCCCTAATGATTCGATGATTCTATGAACAGCTAAGAATCACAGAAAATTAGGGACTGGAAAGGACCTCAAAAAAATCATCCAGTCCAATCCCCCTGACACAGCAGGATCCAGTTTCCCAGGAACACGTCCAGTTAGGTTTGAAATGTCTCCAGAGAAGGAGACTCCACAACCACTCTGGGCAGCCCCTTCTAGGGCTTCGTCACCCTCACTGGGAAGAGGTTCTGTCTCACATTGCCGTGGAACCTCCTCTGTTCCAGCTCATTCCCATTGCCCCTTCCTAATCTAATGTTGTAATCCCACCTAATGTCCTATCATTAGACGCCACCGAGCAGAGCCTGGCTCCATCCTACTGACACCTACCCTTTCCATATTGATCAACATCAGTGGGGTCGTCCCTCCGTCTCCTTTTTTCCAAGCTTAAGAGACCCAGCTCCCTCAGCCTTTCCTCAGCAGGGAGATGTTCCACTTCCTTCCTCATCTCTGTGGCTCTGCGCTGGACTCTCTCCAGCAGTTCTGTGTCCTTCTGGAACTGAGTGGCCCACAATTGGACGCAAGATTCCAGCTGTGGTCTTGTCAGGGCAGAGCAGAGGACTCTCTCAAGCATTTCTGAGTGTAGAAATTAACATTGCACCTCTCAGAGTGGCACAAGCATGTGAAAACTTCAGCCTTTACTTCTGAAAAAAGTCTGTACATGCTGATGCAGAGGAGTTCAGGGGAACTGATTTCTAAATAAAAACCATCTTTGAGATGCTCTAAGACTTCTAGTCACCACTGCTGTGTCCTTTGTATGCAGAGTTACACCTCCTCTGGCTCTTAGCCTTCTGCCAACATGTGTAGCTTCACAGAGGATGGCTCACTTGTGCGTGGAAATCAAATTGCCATATTCGAGTGTAGCTTAACGTTCTAAACTAAGTTAACTACACTCTACTGTTTCTGTCAAGCCATACAAATCACTCTGAAAAACGTTGTGCCAAACTCTTAACGTTTGGTGGTGATGCACTTGAGCACTGAGCACTTGAGCTCTCAGTGCTGAACTCAAATATGGAGTGGATTGAAATACCAACAGGCTTGTTCATCTTCTCAAGGAAGTCTGCAGAGTAAAGAAGTGAGGTGATACTGGTGAACCCTTCAGTACAAACACTGTGAGGTCAGTAGGAGCAAAGTACAGTATTTGTCACGTTGTTCCAAGGTCACTGCAGGGTGTCGATTCACACCTGAACCTACAAGCTACTGGGAGACTTCACTGACCTGAGCAATCGTAATTTTGATCTCTAATTCAGGGAGTGCCATGATTTTTTCGTTATAGCAGACTAGGAGCTGCTGCTTCTAACGATTGAGCTTCTCTGTTGGCATTTAGGATTTCAGCATTCTTAAACACCAGGCAGCCTTCATGGCGTAAGGGGATGGTCTTTCAGTCTTGAAGTAAGCTCTGCTAGACCTGCTGGTGTTGAGCGCGGCAAGCTGGATGGGGTTGGAGTAGCTCATCATGAGAGTCGCAAGGAATTGTGTAAAAATCTGTTAGGAGTGATTTGCTAGATCCTCATTTGGAAGCGTTGGGTGAAGCAATTGCTGGGGCCCTGAGTCACCTGATCTAGTGAAGGTGTCCCTGCCTCTGCAGGGGGGTTGGAACTAGGTGATCTTTGAGGTCCCTTCCAACTCTGGCCAGTCTATGATCCTGTGAACGACACGGAGCAATCCATTGCCTTGAGAAGGAGTCTTGGATTCTCCTCTCTAATTCCTTTGCCTTTTAACTTGGTGTAACTTGAAAATAAACTACAGATCTGTAAGTTTACAGACAGAAAAGGGACCAATTATATAAAGTTGGCATTTTTTTTTTTAGTATTAAAACTATGCATTTCTAGGCTTGGGGTGTTTTTTTTTAAGCTTGAAGTCCACCAGACTTCAAAACTCACAAGGTTTGTTAAGAGAACTGCAAGGGGAGCACCTGAAACATTGATTTGCTGCTGTAAATTGTATATATATATATATATATATTATAAATTATGCCTTTTAAACCTAGTATTGCAGGGTAGTAATGTGTTTCAGTCGTAGCCTCCTCAGTTTACAAATCAATTCCCTCAGCTTTGACTGTGCTAGTTCGTTGTTGGCTATAAAAGCCTGGCTAGGTTCTCTTGGGTATTGCCATCAATAGCTTCCATTTAAATTGCAATTAAACCTTACTTAGAGGTGTCTGATTGTAAGCCTGTGGAAATTACAAACTGTCTTCAGTTACTTGAGTAGAGATTGGAAGAGTTGGGGCTGTTTAGTTTGAGGAAGAGGAGGCTGAGGGGAGGCCACATCNTGATGCACTTGAGCACTGAGCACTTGAGCTCTCAGTGCTGAACTCAAATATGGAGTGGATTGAAATACCAACAGGCTTGTTCATCTTCTCAAGGAAGTCTGCAGAGTAAAGAAGTGAGGTGATACTGGTGAACCCTTCAGTACAAACACTGTGAGGTCAGTAGGAGCAAAGTACAGTATTTGTCACGTTGTTCCAAGGTCACTGCAGGGTGTCGATTCACACCTGAACCTACAAGCTACTGGGAGACTTCACTGACCTGAGCAATCGTAATTTTGATCTCTAATTCAGGGAGTGCCATGATTTTTTCGTTATAGCAGACTAGGAGCTGCTGCTTCTAACGATTGAGCTTCTCTGTTGGCATTTAGGATTTCAGCATTCTTAAACACCAGGCAGCCTTCATGGCGTAAGGGGATGGTCTTTCAGTCTTGAAGTAAGCTCTGCTAGACCTGCTGGTGTTGAGCGCGGCAAGCTGGATGGGGTTGGAGTAGCTCATCATGAGAGTCGCAAGGAATTGTGTAAAAATCTGTTAGGAGTGATTTGCTAGATCCTCATTTGGAAGCGTTGGGTGAAGCAATTGCTGGGGCCCTGAGTCACCTGATCTAGTGAAGGTGTCCCTGCCTCTGCAGGGGGGTTGGAACTAGGTGATCTTTGAGGTCCCTTCCAACTCTGGCCAGTCTATGATCCTGTGAACGACACGGAGCAATCCATTGCCTTGAGAAGGAGTCTTGGATTCTCCTCTCTAATTCCTTTGCCTTTTAACTTGGTGTAACTTGAAAATAAACTACAGATCTGTAAGTTTACAGACAGAAAAGGGACCAATTATATAAAGTTGGCATTTTTTTTTTTAGTATTAAAACTATGCATTTCTAGGCTTGGGGTGTTTTTTTTTAAGCTTGAAGTCCACCAGACTTCAAAACTCACAAGGTTTGTTAAGAGAACTGCAAGGGGAGCACCTGAAACATTGATTTGCTGCTGTAAATTGTATATATATATATATATATATTATAAGCTGCTCCTGGTGATGTCCTCTGGGTCAAGCAGATTTAGTATAATAGACCCAGTGAAGGACTGAAGTTCCATGAAACAGCAACTCCTCTGCCAACATTATCCTTCCCATCTCCACAGTTGCCAAGAATTGGCTTATTTAAAAATAATTATAGTTCACCCTAANTATTGCCATCAATAGCTTCCATTTAAATTGCAATTAAACCTTACTTAGAGGTGTCTGATTGTAAGCCTGTGGAAATTACAAACTGTCTTCAGTTACTTGAGTAGAGATTGGAAGAGTTGGGGCTGTTTAGTTTGAGGAAGAGGAGGCTGAGGGGAGGCCACATCTCTACAACTATCTGAATAGACTCTAGAGATGTTAGTGCTGGTCTCTTTTCACAGGGAATTAGTGACCAAAGCAGAAGGAAGGGCTTCAAGGTTCAGCAGAGGAGGGTTAGACTGGCCATCAGGTAGAAATTCTTCATGGAGGGAGTGTTCAGGCCCTGGACTGGGCTGCCCAGGGTGGTGGTTGAGTCGCCATCTCAGGATGAGTTTAAAAGTCTCTTAGATGTGGTGTTGGGGGATCTGGTCTAGGGGTGACCTTGTAGGGTAGAGTTGGATGGTTGGACTTGATGATCCCAAGGGTCTTTTCCGACCTGAATGATCCTGTGATCCTAAAAATACAGTCCCTGGCTAAAGACAAGTAAACAGAATCAAGTTGCATGTTCAACACGGGGAGCTGTGTGAACAGAACACTTGTTTTTTCAGGGAGGAAAAAGACACTCAATATAGAAAAGGAACCACATGTTAGGGAAAAGGTACCATTTCACTTAACTTGAGTTAAAATGCAGTCCGAGGGACGTGAATCAGTTGCTGTGAAGTGACTTATTTTTGAGCAGAGGACCGAAACACTGAATTTCCAGCCCGTCTGATGGGTAAACAGATGGGAAGGAAGACTTTAGGGTTTGTAATAGAAGGTTTTTTGCCCCAGTGGGTAGCCTTGCTCCAAAATAAGAATAATCCTGGGCTTTGTTTAGCTGAAAGACTTACTATACCTCATTTAAATAGCTCCTAAAACGAATGTATACTTAAGTAATGCTGTACTCTCATGCACACAGTGAAATCCCAGCGAAGATTTAGTGCCTTATGTTTCTATTAGTAAAAGCCTGCTTAGGTTGTGCAATCATTTATCTCATTCTTTAGGGGATTCTTAAATTACCCTTAAGCTAGAGGGTCCTGTGATGCTCACGTTTACGTGTTCAGTGGTCAGGTCATGTAGCTGCTTTGTGTAGTTTGGTGTGATGTTTGTCTCGTTTTGGGATTGCCGTAGGTAACGTCGCGTGCTTGGAGGGCAGGTCCGCGTTGTCCATCGTTCCTTGGGCAGGCGCAGAGCCTCGTGTTCTTGAGGTTTTATTGCTTCCTAGAGCGAACCCTAAACTTAAAAGTACAGATTCCACTGCCTTTTCTTACTGATACGTAGAATAAGATAATGAGGATGGCCTTTCCTCTTGCTGCTAAAGCTCTTCCTGACAATCCCAACGCCAGACATTTTAACCATCTTTTTCATGGACAGAAGCAAGGAGAGAAGTTCCCTTCCAGCTACGCCTTGTCTGTTTTCTGCCTGGCCTAGAATTCACGCTAGAAACGCCCGTGGCTCGCGCGCTGGAGCTGTGAGTGAGGCTCGCTCCTGTTGTGTGGGTTCTGCCCGCGATGCAGCCGCGTCCACCAGACCTAGCAGAGGTTGCTTTCATCTCATGTGCGAGCTTAGCCTCCATGTTACCTCCTCATGCCCGTGTGTGTCGGTGGTGTCGTGTGTTCTCCTCATCGGCGTTTAGCGCGTCCTCCAAATCCAGTCCAAGAGCTTCGAGCTTGGCTGCTGTAGATGCTGCAATCACTGTTATCAGCCTTTATCTCCGTGTGCCATTCCGTCTGTGTTTGACAGTCCGTTATCAGAGGGTTCAAGTGTGTAAGTAAAACACACGTGATTACTCAGGTTTTACCAGTCAGTAGCGTTTTGGGTCGCAGCTTCAATGAACTAAAGGTGTCGCTGTGTAAATGTTCTCACCCCCTTCAGCCAAATTCAAAACAGAACTTGCAAGGGAATCGGGACTAATTTGCTTTATTTATTTAAAAAGAAGACCTTAGAGACAAAATTGTCTGAAAAGTCTAGGATAAATATCAATTTTGAAGCNCCTACCCCCCCAACCCCGTTGCCATATCCAAGGGACACCATTAGAAAAGTTTGTTTTCCTGAGTTAACTTGCCTTAATAAACGATATGATGTTCTTACTTAACGATGTCTTATCAAATGGCCTCAATGTCTTTAAAGCTGGCTTCAGTCGTGCTGGGGGATCTGGAGGAGCGACCAGGGAAATTCCAGGATTGCTTGACAGGGGCACCGTGTGGGATAGGAACTGCATAGGCAATGTCCTGGAAGAGGCCATGAACTGCTTTGCCGAGATGCAGAGGCAGACAGAGGAGAAATTTCGCATGTGGATAGAAAAGCTAACCCGTCTTGACACGGATGAAGAAAGCAAGCAACAACTGGAGCCCAGGGAACCTAAAATTCAACTAGTTGGCCAAAGAATCCCCCCTACCACACAGTCAGGGGCTTTCATACAGATGCCTGATAGCCCAGTACTTCCACAGCAGTCGTTTAATTCTTACGTGGGCTATCAAAATGCCGATGCCGCGCTAGAGTTTCCAGCGACTTTTAATAACAATTTTCCACCTATCTTTCCAGAGAATGGGAATATTGCAGAGCCTGATCTGAATCAATCATAAACTTAAAAGCCTAAACGGTCTGATCTTTGCAATTTTGATGTTACTTTGGATTATGCTAAAATGCTTTTTTCTCTTCGTATATGTTTGTGTTGCTTTTTCTCTTTTGAGTTTTATTTACCACGATGTCTTTTTTGGTTTGGTTTTTCTTTTTTTTTTTTCCTCCTTTGAATTTATTGGGGATATATGTGTAGTTTTAAAAAAAGAACCCAGCCAGACCCCACGGTTATACCCACATGCATGTGCCAGCACACAAACACCTTTAAAGGTGTGTGAGCGGGGCGGGGGGATGCACCCTAAGCTCTCTTCACCAACCTTGGGAAAATATAGCTTAGACTCCCAGTTTAGATGCCCCAGAGTCAGTAGAGCTGTGTTTGCCGCAACAGGAGCATTCAGAGAGTCCATCCAAATGCTCCTCCTGCATGTTAAAACATTTATATAAGGAAATAAGTTTTATATTTAAGGGTGTAAAAGAACTTTAGAGAACCAGAAGTAGATGCAGACCCGCAACGTTTCCTTAGCTGTCCGTCTGCTCCCAAGTTTTGCAGCTTGAACACAGTACTTTGCCTTCTTCCTTCCTTCAGGTAGAAGCGATAAATAACCTTGTCCTAAAGATTTAGGGATGCACACAGCTGATTGCTTTTACGTCTCCCCGTTTATTTAGAAGCTCGTTCTCCTGTCCAGAGCTTTTATTCACGTGGCTGCTGTGTTGCACGTGGCACATTGATGGAAGCAGCTGCCTGACACCACGTATGCAGAGATATTCATGCGCTTGGCTTGGGTGCAGGTCATCTCCTCTAATTACAGGTTGTCCATAGTTTGCCCTGCGGTGGATCTCCTGAGTCAATGGGAAGAGATAAGCACCTCCCAGAGGACAGACTTTCTCTTCCATCAGTTGTCTCAACCTCCTGTATAAACAGCTGAGCGGAGATAACCGCTGGCTGAAGTTAGGCGAGATGAATCGCACCCAGCCGCGTGTGCGGGCACCAGGCACTGCCGCTTCCTCCTGTATATATGATCCAGCTGCATCCTTCACGCCGGGACAAAAACAGTCGGGTCCCTCCTGAGCTGTTGGAGGATGGAGCGAGCCTTGGCACAGGAATTTAAGAGGGAGGTTTGACAGATGAAGTAGAAGAACAGTCGGGTCAGTTCCTGAGCCACTGGAGGATGGAGCGAGCCTTGGCACAGGAATTTAGAGGGAGGTTTGGCAGATGAAATAAACACTGTGGTGGTCTGAAGGATGTGGGGTTGGTGGTCAGGGTCAGGCAGCAAGAGCTGCTTCTGGACCAGCTCTGAATGAAACTGAAATCACTTGTGATGGGGAATGCCAGAATGTTAGTTTCACTTTATAGAATACAATTACTTGCTATTGTGTGGACTTTCTGTTTTTATACTGATAGTTATCCTGAATAGGCAGGCTTGAAACTGTGATGTTTAAAGTAGGATTAATTTAAACTTATATATTAGAAATCTCTATTTAATTCTTATTGTTAACACTACGAATGGGGATTTTTCGGTCACTTCTGCATTAAGACCTTTCTTCGTGTAAAGTAACTTCTCTGTAGCTACCAAAAATGTATATTTATCTTCAGTTAGAACTCGCTAAAGGTTTCTAATGCAAATTAAGTCATCATCCTAATAACAGAAAAGGAAGGTAGATGTAGTTTAAACAAACAGAACACTGCAGGTCTTCTTTTAGCTCTGATAACTTTCAACCACCATCACTTATTTTTTTCCCAATTAATTCTTCCTGTTGGAAGTAACCGCTGTGTCTTCTGTAGGTCAGATGGATCTGAGTTGGGTTTTCTTTTCCCCTCCTCCCTCATGTCAGTGGGAGTTTTTCCATGGATTTATATGGGGTTTGGATCAAACCTGTAACAGGAACTCTCAAATCATTTTTGTTATCAGTAATGTTATTCTTGGCCCGGGCCCAGCTTCCTTTTTTTTTTTTAACATACGTGATGCCTTCATTAAAAAAGATGTTAGAGAGGTGTATTATTTTCAGAGTAACTGCTTGAAGGACTATACAGGGGATAATTTTAATGGAGTAAAATTCTTAACGAATCACTCTCATGCATAATTTTGATACAGAGATTTTGATATGAACTTGTAAGAAAACTCCCTCGTCCGAAGTCTCGTGCATTTTTAACTGAACTGTAGGTAAAATTTAAAGGAGCTATTTTACATTCGATCGCAATTTAATCAACTTAACCATCATCTCTTTAGGATGTAAGACCTTTCAGGGAAGATAAGTACATAAATCAGATCCTCTGGTGTTCATAGATTTTATATATATAACACACATATATATATGTACCTTTATGACAATGATAAGAGCAGCATATTTTAAAGCATGACGACTTTACAAGCCTTCCCCATGCATGCAGAAGCAGCTTTTTGCAGTGACTGGTTTCTTTTCATGTGTTAAGAGTCACGTAAGTCAGTAGGTCTGTAAGCATGCCCTTAATTAACCCTTTTTATACAGCAGCAGATACGGAGCAATTAGCTATTTCAAAACCAGTTGGGTGAGGAGATCAGTCGGACTGAACTTGCCTCTCAGACTGGAACAGGCTTTTACGGGCTGATCTCGTACACGGAGGTGAGATTTCTGCCAACTTCCTATGTGTTGGTTGGGTAATCTCTTAAAAAATAAGATTTAAATCCCATAGTACATAAAAAAAATTGGATTTTTGTTTTTCCACAGGCAAAAATAAATCGTTAGAACATTTTTATCCATTTATGGGTTGGTTTTTTATTAAAAGTAGCTGAGTGTGAAAGAACAAGGAGAGCACTGTGGAGTGTACAGACTTTAGAGCTGCACTCCCTTTCTAGGATAAAGCTCTTCCGAGGCAAAACTGTGAGGGAATAGTTCATGCTGGATATAATTTTAGCTCAGTTTCCCCGCAGAAGGTACCTAGAACATCTGGGCAGGACCAGTGGTTTATGATTATGATTTCCTTTGGTCACTCTTTTCATTTGCCTCAAACTTGGAGCCAGATCTTAAGGAATCTGTAGGAGAACCCCACTGTTGTCTCGTTCAGGTGTAGTATGGACCCACCTGCTGAGGGACTTGGCAGGATGTGCAGTTAAACAGGAGCATCCCCCTTCTTGCTCCATACTGTGAATGTGAAAAACACAGAGCACTGAAGAAGCCACCCTTCGGGTAGTGATTAATCTGTATTTTAAATACACACGTGACAGCCTTTGGCACCTCTTTGTGAAAGCAAATTCTCAATTCATAATTTCAGATTTTTTTTTTGTAATTTATTTTTTTCTTTCCTCCTGCAAATATTTTTTGCTGTATTTATGTGGCTGCAGTTAAGTTTGTCCTGATTTCTGTTTTAAGCTCTTTGTTTTCAAAGGGCTTCGACTAGAGACTTTCAGGGAGTTAAAATTTCCTCAGATGAAGTTTTAACACTTAAGTTTTAATCTTGTGCATTTTGTAGTTCATTACAGCAGTCTGGCCTTAAGACTGTTCTAAGATTATCAAAAAGAAACTCTTCTACTTCCCAGCATAGGTTAGACCTTAGGAGGAAGAAATCCCTCCCTGTGAGAGTGCTGAGGCGCTGGCACAGGTTACCCAGGGAGTTTGTGGCTGCTCCATCATCCCTGGAAGCGTTGGGTGAGGCCTCTTCTTCTTCCCAGCCTAGGTTAGACCTTAGAAAGAGTGTTAGAAGACGCTTGGACCTTCATCCCTGTGAGGGTGCTGAGGCACTGGCACAGGTTGCCCAGGGAGGTTATGGCTGCTCCATCATCCCTAGAAGTGTTGGGTGAGGCCTCTTCTGCTTCCCAGCCTAGGTTAGACCTAGGAAGAATGTTAGAAGAAGGTTAGACCTTCCTCCCTATGAGGGTGCTGAGGCACTGGCACAGGTTGCCCAGAGAGGCTGTGGCTGCTCCATCATCCATGGCAGTGTTCGATGGGGCTGTGGGCAACCTGTTCTGGTGAGAAGCGTCACTGCCCATGGCACAGGGTTGGGACTGGATGATCTCTGAGGTCCTTTCCAACCCAAACCAGTCTATGGTTCTAGGACTGTGTGTTTACACTCACATCTCAGCTAATTAAGCCCACCAGATTTAACAAGTAGGAGAGAAACCAGTAGGAGGTCTGCACACGCATGGAGAATCACATATGATAATTTCTAGTTTCTTGTAGTTGCTCCAGGTTTTTACACTTCAGAGCAGAGTAAGGAAACATTCTAGTGTCTTTAAATAGTTTTAGTTGTCTTTTGGTTTTGACAGAGTAAATGCATCAAGTCAGACGAGCTGGTGTAGACTGGAGTAACTCCCAGCAAGTGCCAGTTTAAACCCCACTGGCTCAGACACATTTCCGTGTTGCTGTATTGAATTATAACTTTTCAGCATGGCCACTGGATGGGAGGAGCTGAACGCCCCTGTGACCACAGAGATGTGGTGGCCGATGAAGCACATCTATGCTCTCAGCAATTTTATCTGGTGCAAGTGTGGAAGAAATAAGATGTCAAATAAAGGCTCAATTTAAATGTCACTAAATGTCAGACTGACAGAGCAGTACAAGGAAAATTAAAGGATCTGCTGCAAGATTGTGGGGCCCTGTGTAGGAGTCTGGGGTAGTCCAGTGTGTGTGGTGGTTTTGCAGGATTGGCTGCAGGTTCTTCCCCAGGGGTTCGTGCTCTTTCCCTCCATCAAATTTGATGAGGAAGGGCTACAGGGAATTCCACCCTCATTTTGTCTGAGGCTTCAGGGCTTAGCTTCACATCTTTCTAACAAAACATCTGCAGTTTTCAGGTTTTACTTGGGACAGAAAAACAAGGTAATAAACAACATAAGTTCTAGTAAAAGCAGTGAAAGTTATATTGAGCTTTTCTGTTGGAAAAAAACAACAGAGCAGGGAAAAAAACCCATTAAACCTTTCAGATATTCTGCTCCTCAGTGTTATTTTTAACAGTATTAGGGCGAGATGAAGTCAGGAAGAAATATACATCCTATTTTTTTTACGTTGGCAGTGTCCTTTAGTGTTTTTTGCAGGTTATTTTACCTGAGCTGCTAGAGTTAAGAGTGGAGGACCAATCTTAACTTCCATGAAACAGGAGTGTATTTGGCAGTGACTTTACGAATCAAAATGTATTTATTGTCACTGATTGATCCCATTAATGTGTTTTGTCTCTTCCTGTATCCACATGCTGTAAATCTCCTTTGAAAACAAAAAGTAGTAGTATTTTAAGAGCATTAAGAAGCTAAATCCTATCCCTGTTAAAACCCAGTACAAAACTTCTACTAATGTCAGTGGGGCTGGGGTTGCACCTCATCAGAAACTGGGTTTCCTCTGCGGTGTTTTGGTCAGAGAATCCTTCAGCTGACGTTCAGGGGAGTCAGCCTGATGAATGGGAGTAAATCAGGTCATTTGGGGTTTTCAAAATAACGGGGTCTGCCCCACGACCACGGTTTTGGAAGCGTCGGAACAAACGTGCTGTGTAATGTGTGCTGTAGAAGCTGACGTGTTTCAGGCTGGTTGATAGAGATGGAGAGTACTTTGCTAAAACATGAAGCCAGAGAAAACCTTTCTCATCAGTTGTATTGGTCTCGTGGTGTTCGATCGGCAAAATGAAGGCACATGGAAGACAGGGCTGGGTGAGGTAGGAGCGATTTCCAAGGCTGGTCGAGCAGGGGGTTGTCTGGACCATCAGAAGTTTTGCATCAAGGCTGTTATCAGCCCTTCCATGTGGTTTGCACTTGTCAAAACGGGATGTTTTCTGGTGGGGCTTGTGTTTCCCTGCCTTTTACCAACATGAGGAACAGGCTGCCCAGGGAGGTCGTGGCTGCTCCATCATCCCTGGCAGTGTTCAAGGCCAGGTTGGATGTGGCTGTGGGCACCCTGGTGGGTTGAGTGGTGTCGCTGCCCATGGCAATGGTTGGGACTGGATGATCTCTGAGGTCACTTCCAACCCAAACCACCCTGTGGTTCCATCAATACAATTTTAAATTGTATTTACATGGGGATTTTTAACTGACAAAGCCATGTAAGAGTAGATTTGATGGTTTCCAAAACACTTCTGCAGGTAAAACTGGGTAGGAGATCTGGCTGATGCATCTGCTGCCATAACTAGGTGGCATCAGGGGATATAAATCCTATCACGAGATACAAAGCCACTTGTAATGTTTTCAGTGTGCTGCCATGTTCCATGTGCCTTTGCTTAACGCACAAGACTCTTTGTAGGGGGATTGGACTAGATGACCTTTGGCGGTCCCTTCCCACCCGACACATTCTGTGACTCTGTGTCTTAAAGCAAATTTCTATTACGTTGACACAAACCCAAGTGATTTTCCATCGCGTCATCAAAAAGCCTGAAAAGAGTGAACTTCGTTCAGCCGAGTCCTGAACCTTTGAGATCTCTGTCGATGTGAAACAGTAGAAATGATCCAGTCTGAAACCAGGTAGTCGTTCGATCCTGCCAGACGTGAGAGCTTTACTGTGTGAAACGAGGGGAAATGTGAGGGAAGTGGATTCATTGATAACGTTCTTGTTCACTTTATGATTTTGAGAGAGAATGCTGTTACGCTCCTGTCGTGTTTTTCTGTTGTACTGACGATGTTCTCTCTGCCTAACCCTGTACTTTTTGAACTGTAACTGCTGTAACCTGGAATAAATAAATAAATCTAAATAGAAACGCAGCGTTTCATGTTGATAAACAACCTAAAAAAGCATCTCCTCCCCTTCCCAGCCCTCCCTTTGGGAGCTGTCCTAAGGCTCAGCTACTTTGTGCCATCTGAACTGCAGGTACCATAAGAAACCCAGGCTCTGGGTCGTGTTGTAAATGATACCGGGTTTGGGTTGTTCACCGAAAACAAAGGCTGTTGCTTTAGCCTGAACTTTGGTGTGTTAATGGCCTGGTTGGATCAAAGTCACCCATGTGTCTACCCTGGTGAGTCACTTAAGATCAGCCTTCCAGTTTCTAGCACGCACAAAATACGATTGATTGGATTAATGGCCGTCTGATCTGAATTCACGTTGGCGTTTCGGGGTGGTGGTTGAGTCCCCATCTCAGGATGAGTTTAGAAGTCACTGAGATGTAGTGTTGGGGGATCTGGTTTAGGGGTGACCTTGTAGAGTAGGGTTGATGGTTGGACTCGATGATCCCAGGGGTCTTTTCAAACCTGAATGATTCTATGTTTGAAGTCCATTCGAGGTTTTGCTTAACCTAGAGGCAACTGGATTTATCTCTTATGTGTCTGGTGTAAACGAGGGCATCCTTAGATCCATCTTCCATGATTTCAGGGTTTCTCAGTCTATGTAAAAATAAATGACAGTTTAAATTGGAGACCTGAGCCTGAGCCAAAGCAGTGTCTACCTTCAGAGTGAAATAGAGGCTAGGAGAGGCCCAGTCTCCATGACCTTGTGGCTACCTAGGTACCACTGCTTTGCCGTAAGACCTTTTGCACGTTTCACAACAGCATTCCTGGATAATTTACTGGTTATAAAACATCCCAGTAATTTAAGGGAGGTTGTTGTCAGCAAAGCTGAGCTCCTCTCCTGATGAGCCTTGAGCAAGCTGCAAATCTCTGTCTGCCTCAGTTTCCCCCATAGGGAGAAGGAGGTTAATAAACACCCAGAAGCATTTTGAGATCCACTAATGGGAATCTTTCTGTGATGAAAATGGTTGTAATTACTATTGTTGTACCTGTTCTCTGTGTTTTAGCACTTAGGCTGGTGTCCACCCTTAGGTAAAGGCTCCACACCCCGTTACAAAGACAACCAGTGACAATAGGGGGGCAATTCGGACCCCCAAAATGAGGCTTCTGATTTTGAAATGGCTTCAGTCAGGATAACCCTCTGAAGAATTCTGCTTGTTCCCACTGCTTGTAGCAGAAACGCAGCGGAGTGTAAATCCCATCCCTTAAGGCTGGAGTTAGTTTTGGACTTCAGCAGTGGAAAACTTGGGTGCCTTATCTAAAGTAGATGTGGAGGCTCTTTCTATTTAGTGGAGAAGAAGGGGAGCTGCTGTTGCTCCTGTTTCCAGACTGAGGTTACGGGGCTGCGGGCATCCCGGTCTGGTGAGAGGTGTCCGTGCTCGCGGCAGGGTGTTGGGACTGGATGATCTCTGAGGTCACTTCCATCCCAAACTATTCTGTGATTCTGTGGCCACTCCAAAATTCCTCTCTCCAGCCGCCCCGGGAGGGAGTTTAATTGATGATCTCGGCACTGCACACCCAAAATTAAGAAAGACAAAGAGAAATAGTGATATTTAAAAAGGTCTGAATTCCCCATTCGGGCTCCCTTGGCTCTTATCTTGTGTTTCGTGTGATGAAGTGCAGCTGTTCCAGCACGAGGTGATGGTGCCGCTTACAGCACCGCTCCTTTTAACCTACAGCCAAAGTTCTGTGGTCGATGCTCCGGTGTTTGTTGTGTTGCCTCTATGATGAGTTAAGGGATGAGAGCCTGTGTCTTGCCGCAGTCGGCCAGCAGATCAGAGATGATGGAACTCTCTCAGAATGGAAGCTGACGTGCGTGGAGCTGGATTGTTGTGCACGTGGCTCCTGATTCCGTCGTCCCAAGCGGAATTAGTTTTGATGAGCTGTGTAAATCGAGGGAGAATAGGACACTAGGAAGTGCTGTCCCCGTGATGACCTCTGCCTCTGAATTCTTCCTGCTTTTTTCTTTTCAAAAAAGAGCAGTTTTTCCCTCCCCCCTGTTCACATTAAATGTCAACAGCTGCATTTTGCTGCTGGTACTTATTAACTTGCAGCCCTGTCTTTTTTCAACCGTTTATTGCTTCAGAAATGAATGTAAAGCTTATCACCAGGGAAACCTAACTCTTGCAGCTTCTCAGAAAGTCACTGTTTTTATTAAATAGATTGTTTAAATCACTGGCGAGGGAACCTCCTGATTGCACTACGTTACGTTTTGGTTCTGGCGTGTTCTGCTGTCTGGTTCTTATTTTCCCTATCTGTCAAAACCCAGTTACAGTCAGTAATTACGAGGAGTGTTTCTGCTGTGAAGATGCTAAATTACAGAGGTGGTCGTAGTTAATTCTTTTACCTCTCCAACCTGAAAGCAGGGAGGGAGGTTTTTTTTTCCCAAGTATTTCCTTGCTGGAGCGGGTTGTACTTGGTACCACTCGCTCGCTTCACGTCACTTCATCAGATGATGTGAAGTTGGCTGCGGAGGAATTATTTATTGACAGATTTAACTTCTCCTGTTCTGCCCTTGTAGGCTTTGGGGAAGGGAGAATTTTTAAGGGATTTTTAAAAATAACCCTTCACTGTGACTTTCACCTACTTGCAGTTGTCTACACCTTATTGTTTGGGTTTGGGGTTGGGTTTTTGGGGGGTTTAGTTGTTTTTTTAACACATGTAGGGACATTTATTGCTTATTTCTTCTTTTACACACGCTGGGAACCCCAGGATTTGCCGCAGCATCATGGCTGTTATCTTGCCCTCACTGGTGATTTAGCGGGGGATAGGTGCAGATAACCCCAGTGTCAGGGCCTTTCAATCCCAGATCTGACCCTGAAAGGCGAGAGATGCTGAGGGAAGCAACAACAGAGCTGCAGTTGCTTTGTGAATAGGCAGCTTGTTTTTTTTCCAGGTTGTTGAACTGGTGGCTATGACACTTGAACAAATTATAACTGCAGTATGTAAAACCATGTTGAAAATCTCTCTGTTTGTTTGCTGTATACTAAGTTTAAGCTAAGTTATAAGGTGTGCTGTTTGGAAGTGTGGAAGATACAAGAGTGGAGCTACAGATAACACGTTTATGCTTGTATTTCCTACTGATGAAGACTTTCACACAAGTTATTTCTATGGGTAGGTGATAAGAATATCACTCTGCATGTATATACATTTATTATACATTTTTGCATGATTATACATGTAGGAGTGGTACAATTTTGACTTGAGACTACTGCTGCCTTTCATCCCAGTATAAATCCTACTTGTGTAGACGCATCTACCTAAATTCCAGTTCCCCTTCTGCTTTTGGAGATGGCGGAAGCGAGAGAAACAAAAGATTAACACACAGCTCCTTAAATTTTAGATAAAAACCATCAAAAAACTGGTCAGACAGTCAATATTGTACTTGACCCTCGTATCTTCTGCACTCGACTGTTTATAGATCACATTATAAATGTCCACGCTGAACTCTGATGATAAGACTGAAAGAAAGCACGCCTCTCATAATCCAGTCCAGCCGTTAACTTTCTGCATGTAATTGAATCATCAGCTTTCACAAATAATTAACTGAACATCAGCCAGCTTAATTCCGAGCTTGGTTTTTCCATTATCCAGTAATTGCTTTTCCTTTAAAAAAAGAAAAAACGAGAAAGATTGCCTTTCAGTTAATTATCAGGACTTCTTTCCCAGTCGTAATCATCAGCGTTTCATGTTGCAAACAGTTTGGTCTTTAATACATCGGCATTTAACTACCCATCTATTTATTTTTGCTCGGTCGGGTCCATTTTAAGTTTGTAAATAAAACGCTGTTCGTATGAAAACGGTGTTTCAGAGGCAGGTCTGATCGGAAGTGTTTTGTGAGTTTCTTCGTACCTCGTTCTAAAACTGATCATTGCTAGGACTCGAGCTGTGTGTTCACTCGTTAGCGCAGTGACTAACCACAAAATAGGCTTATTTAATAAAAAATAAGTTGAATTATATTGCAGGGACTAAGTTATTAAAAAAAACCCACCCCAAACCCTAAATAACACCCCCAAAAAGCCTCAGTGGAACAGCAATTCAGAGAGTAAGTTTGAGACCTATCATCATGTTCTGTCTTCAGCAGGCGCTTAACACCCCTAAACTACACCAGTCTTTTCAGTTTATTCTTTGTGACTTTTACACTTTTCTTTAGTCATTTGTAATTCTGTAAATCTGAAATTCTGAGGGTCTCATCCTACCTATCAATTTCTGAAGGTCCCATGTACCTNATCAATTTCTGAGGGGTCCCTCCTACCTATCAATTTCTGAAGGTCCCATGTACCTATCAATTTCTGAGGGTCCCACCTACCTAAAAATTTCTGAAGGTCCCATTTACCTATAAATTTCTGAAGGTCCCATGTACCTGTCAATTTCTGAAGGTCCCATGTACCTATCAATTTCTGAGGGTCCCATGTACCTATCAATTTCTGAGGGTCCCACCTACCTAAAAATTTCTGAAGGTCCCATTTACCTATAAATTTCTGAAGGTCCCATTTACCTGTCAATTTCTGGAGGACTCATCCTACCTACCTATCAATTTCTGGAGGTCTCATGTACCTATCAATTTCTGGAGGTCCCATGTACCTGTCAATTTCTGAGGGTCCCATGTAACTATCAATTTCTGAAGGTCCCATCTACCTGTTAAATTCTGAAGGTCTCATCTACCTATTAATTTCATATTGTCCTACATGAACTAACACCCTCTGAGTATCAGAGCCTCATCAAAGTCCTCCAGACACCCAACAGTCAGAATTCTCTTGAACTTGAGGAACTGCAGCAGCAGAGCAGCAGAGCTTTGGCCAGACCTGTTTGTTCTGTTCCACTCTCATTTTTTATGGACGAAGTGTTTGCCCAAAGAAAGTTCTTGTTCTGCCATTTGTGGAGCGGGAACTCCAAGTACTTTCATCCACTCCAGGTTAATAATAAGCTGTAGCTGAGACCAGGCGAGTTGAGTCACAATCTGCATCCTTTCAGAATCACGATGTCTGTCCGTTTTCTGTTTGTTTCCACGTTAATCTCGGTCTTGAATTTGACTTTTTGTTTTGTTTTAATTTTCCTGAAGCCTTTTCTGTTTCCAGCATGACTTTCCAATTAGCTGTAGTTTTTCATTCCTCACAAAGAAAACAGCCCGTTCTATCGAAGCAAACCAAACAATAGCCTTTCTGTTGTTCCTCAGGAGCAGATTTCGGAGTAACGTGAGCACTTTTCTCTCGCTCTTCCCCCCCGCCCCACACAGACACTTTGCTTTGGTGGCCGAAAAAAACATCTGGTAGTCACAGAATCACAGAACATTCCACAGATTGGAAGGGACCTAGAAAGATAATCTAGATCAGTCCCCCTCCCAGAGCAGGACCAAACCTTGAATTGAAAGCGTGTTTATCATGACACATCCTACTTTTGCTTCTTGTTATTCTTGACCTTAAAAACAGAAAGAAAAGCAGCACAAAAAACATAAATAAAACGGCCACTTGGAAAAATTTCCCTCTTCTTGATAGGAAAATGTTATGGAAGTTGCTTTTAATGTTAAATTTATTGTCATAAAATCAGTTCTATCAAAATCTTCATTCGCAGAATTACAGAATCACAGAACGTTAGGGATTGGAAGTGACCTCGAAAGATCATCCAGTCCAGTCCCCCTGCCAGAGCAGAATCCCCTAGATCCAGTTGTGCAGGAACATGTCCAGGCGGGTTTGAAACATCTGCAGAGAAGGAGACTCCGCGACCCTCCTGGGCAGCCCCTTCTAAGGGCTCTGTCACCCTCCCTGGTCCTTATCAGATTGAGGTGGAACCTCCTCTGTTCCAGCTCACACCCACTGCCCTTTGTCCTGTTGTTAGATGCCCCTGAGCAGAGCCTGGCTCCATCCTCCTGACACCCACTCTTTCCATATTTATCAACATTAATGGTGTCACCCCTCAGTGTCCTTTGTTCCAAGCTCAAGAGCTCCAGCTCCCTCAGCCTTTCCTCAGCAGGGAGACGCTCCCCTCCCTTCATCAAATTCGACTCTAACGTAACGTAACCTATCCCTCTATTTTTTGGTAAAACCCTCTAGATAAATAGCTTTCCGTGCCAAATTTAATGTCCTGCGATTCACTATTTATTTACATTTTCATTTTAAACCAAAGTTTCTAAGACTGTAAACGTGGCAGTGTCAGATGTGGAGATGTTCATGTGTTAACGGACAAGATGCTACACGAATAACCGGTACGCTGATACACGTGTCCTCCTTACATTTGTGTTCTCTGTGTATGCAAGTGTCAAAATGTCTCTGTAATCTCGGGCCGTGTTCATTAACTGGAGTTTAATAACTCACATGATCTGTGCTTCCCCGAGCGCTTCATGTAGGAGATCGCATTAATCCTTAAAGCATTTTGTATTTCTGATGAAGGCTTATCTGCACGACGCTGGTGTCTAACCCACCTCGCTTTTCTCTCCTGCAGATGGACCTCCGATTGTAGCTCATTATGATATATCAGACACAAACTCAGAAGCAGAAGTGGTAAATGTGGACAAGCTGTTGATGGCCGCGGTAGCCGAAGGGCAAAACAATTCTTTAGAACCTCAAGACATGGAATCCTCCTGGAAATCCAGAAGCGTGCTAGAAGAGCTAAGTACTGACACAGGTTTGTTTAAGTTACCCTCCTCTGACATTTCCTCCACAATCTTGGTGTCTCTCCATTTCTTGCTTTCTTTTGTAGCTTACACAGATTTAATAGCTCTCTTTCTTTTTAATAGCTTATTTATTTTTGCAGTGGATCAGAACAGGTACCTATTAAAGATTTGTCTGACAGTTGCTCCAAAACACAACCGATAGAAACTGGCAAAGGTTCCTGCAATGTGGTTTTTTTGACACTAATTTTCTTAATTAATTTTTTTCTCTCTTTATTCTCCCTCTAATTACTTCTTGGAACTGAGTTCTGGGGGTTTTGATGTTGTTTTGAAAGCGAGCTACGCTTGTTAGTGAGTGGCTGATTATGACAAGCCGTGCCACCAGGTAGCAAACTGATCATAATCTCATTTTAAGTATCATAATTGTCTGCTTATGTCTTCCTTTTTTTGGATCTTTAGTTCTTTAAACTATGAGCATTAATTATTTCCACATCCATCTGCATTTCTAATGAGCCTTAGAAAACCAGACCTGCCAGCATCAGATTAAAGGCAAAGGGTGAGAAGGTGCTGGTAGCTGGGTTTAGCATCAGGAGATGGCAGTTCCCATCAAGAAAGCAAGAGCAGAAATAATGTGGAGGAATCCAGAGAAGTTAACGTAGCTCATAAAAAAGTTTCTCAGCTTCATTGCGTTCTTGCAGCTCTTCACTAGCAACAACATGAACCGCTGCCGACTTTTGTCTGCAGGGAATGTTTTCTATGAGCTTCACCCCGTGGCCTTGTATGACAACCTACAGCCTTCCTTTCCACTTATTTTTTCAATACACGTGCAGTTTTCTTCCTGGGTTAGACACAGAGTCTTGCACGCAGTGGTGCGTCACAGCGAGACTTCTGCTTCATGCTGTGTTTTCCCAACGTGAGCCCTGCAAAGGGCACCTTACACTGAAGGTGTCCTGGGACCACTGAGCTGCTTCTCAGTGTCTGCAGGGCTTAAAGAAATAGAGTATGTGCCTGGTGGTGAATGAGACCATTAAATCACAGACTGGTTTGGGTTCGAAGAGACCTCAGAGATCACCCAGTTCCAACCCCCTGCCGTGGGCAGCGACACCTCTCATCAGAACAGGTTGCCCACAGCCCCATCCAACCTGGCCTGGAACATTGCCAGGGATGATGGAGCAGCCACAACCTTCCTGGGCAACCTGTTCCAGGGCCTCAGCACCCTCACAGGGAGGGATTTCTTCCTCAGATCTCATCTCAATCTCCCCTCTTTTAGCCTGAACCCATGCCCCTTGTCCTAGCACTACAGTCCCTCATAAGAAGGCCCTCTCCAGCCTTCCTCTAGCCCCCTTCAGGTACTGGAAGTTTCTATAGAGTCCCCTTGGAGCCTTCTCTAGGCTGAACAGCCCCAACTCCCTCAGCCTGTCCCCATAGCAGAGAGGCTCCAGTCCTCTGATCATCTTTGTGGCCTCCTCCTTTGTGGCCTTCTGGCAGTGGGGACTCCAGAACTGGACACTGCACTCCAGGTGAGGTCTCACAAGAGCAGAATAAAGGGGGAAAAGCACCTCCTTTGCCCTGTTGGTTCTTGTGATCCTACCCAGGGTACAGTTGGTCTTTCTGTGCTGCCCACACACACTGCCAGCTCAAGCTGAGCTTCTCATCTACCAACAGCCCCAAGTCCTTCTCCATCACTGTTGTCTGTTGTTTGAACATGAGAATCTTTGCTGCGTTAGTTTCACAATGGCCTGTGCCTGGATGTTCCAGCCAATTTGAATGTAGCCAGTGTCCTCCAAGCTCACAGGTTCTCAGGACAGCACTGGGCTAATAGTTACCTAATTGACTCCTAACAAGCCCACTCCTTTAAGTGATGTATTAAACAACTAGGAGAACGTGGATTACCTTTATATCAGTAGCATGTTGGTAGTTCAGAGGAGGGTAAGGAGATGAGAAATAATGGTTCTTACCAAGCTGTCTTTCAGTTTCTGCAGTGCCACGTTGCAGGTAGACCTTTGTCTTCCTTCTTCCACCTGGATCCAGGGGGTCTTGCCTGGATGAGGTTGCCAGGTAATGGAAATCTGGAAACATCAAGGAACTTCTTAATTCCTGACCCAGTGGGAATGTGTCCAGATGAAAGCTGCTTCTGGTTGTGCAGCCCCATGTTAACGTCTGAAAGGATGAATCCCTTTTTCTTGCTGCGTGCTCCTTGCCCCAGAGCCCTGTAGTCTCCTCGGGACACTTCTGACTGCACATTCCTCACCGCTGGCCTTTTCTTACGACGTCTGGGATTACCTATTTGGGAAGCAGAGTTTTCACATCTTGTGCCTCGTTCCCAGGTTAATCTACAGCTGGTATCTAGTTTAGCTGAAGTGAAGTGGTGCGTTCCCATGGGAAAACAGCAACATCAGCTTTATCTAAGTGAAAAATCTTTCTAGGACAGAGGATCAGATCGTTCTGCTGGACAAAGTATTCAGCGCTGTTTTGCAAACATCTCCTCTGGGCATCGTCCTGCTGCTCGTGCAAAGAAACTAACAGCATAGGCATGTTATTGCGCATGAAGTTTGTATGGCCAGAGGCTGTAGATCTGCCTGTGTGCTGTAATCCTCACTCAGCTTCTGTTGCAATATTTACCCTGCTAATCGTAGTTTCTCCTCTGCTAATTACTGTTCTGTTGTGTGAGCTTAAAGCTGTGGCGATGTGATACTCTTGGGGCCCTCATTTGTATAGCTGTGGGTTGATTTTGGGGCTGGTCTCCTTTGCCCCTCTGGGTTAAAATTACCTAGATATTAATTTGCTAGACATCACCGTGTGTAGCAAAGGGTGTGGAATGATGGTACCTAATGAACACAACGTATTATGGTAGGTTGCTCTCCGTGAATCAACAACCAACAGCTGCCTGTGCTGTATCAGTGGTGATGTTGAGGAGCGGGGTGGTGTGAATCAAGAATCATAGAACATTAGGGATTAGAAGGGACCCCGAAAGATCATCTAGTCCAATCCCCCCACCACAGCATGATGGGTTAGGTTTTAAGACCCAGAAAAAACTCTTCTATCTCCCAAACCACTCCCCTCTGCCATACAACATGAACAAAAACATGTGAGGTAGGGTACCGGGGGGAAGGCTAGTTCTGGATGGACAGTGTGCAAGCTGAGGTTGGGGGGACCTGAAGGTGGGTGGCTAAAGCAGTCCCGGCCAGCCGCACAGAAGAGACGGCACACAGCCCCTGTGCTGTGGTTTACTAACCAGCCCACCAGCTTTCTCCTGCGAGAGATCCTCTAGTTAAGCTTTTATCAACAGTTACTGGTAGATTGGGAGGGGATTTCACACTTGCATTTTTGCCTTAAACCAGTTGTAAGTGCGGGTCTGTTTTCGCGATGGGGAGGAGGGCGACTGGGGTTTGCGTGAGCGCCGGCAGAGCGGGGCGCCGCCAGGGTTCAGATCACCAAGCGTCGGGTACAGGTAGGGGAAGGACGTGTGACAGGCCCACGCCATTTTCCCTCCCTTCCTTCTCTTCTAGCAAGGCGTGGATGCAGAAGCAGCTGGGTGTGAGCGCTTTTACCGCTGCCCCATGGTGAGCGCCCCCTATTGACTGGAGGCCAGAACCACACCCAGTTGCCTTTTTTGGTGCTTAGTCCTTCCCTTACATCCTCTCCCTAAATGTCCCTTTTTTTTTACTGTGGAGGTTTTTCTGTTGCAGTTGGGTTTTTTTCTTTCTTTTAAATTTATTTTGTTTTGACTAAATTTTACAATTTACTGTAGTTTTCAAATTCGTTTATATTCCCTTCCTGTATTGGTGAGAGGGGAATCTAACAATCTGTTCTGGAGGGTTCCACCTTTAACCCTCAAACCAGCACAGATTAATTGGTGCCACAACGCGGGGGAAAAACCAGACACTGAAGGGAAATCAGGGTGATAATTTGAATGCGTGGTGTAAGGGAAAACTAGAACAAAATGTGGCAAAAATGAAATATCTGATGGCTAGCTGCACGTTTACATACATGTTCCATCCCACAATGGCCTAGATGTTTTCATTTGTGCTCGAGGCAGCTCGTATATGGGGGCAATTAATGCATGTGTGGCCTGTGACTAGTTGCTCACTTGGTGTGTGTAATGAATCTAATTGCCCTTTTCCCACTCTTGAGGAAGAACAGGACTGTGATTGGGGCTCGAGAGATGTACTGCTCTTCTGTTTGTTTATTCTTGCAACATGCCTTAATCTGCTTCAGGCGTGGCCAACCATCCAGTCTTTAGGCAGGAGGATATATCATCATATTGAGATCAGTGGCAGTCAGCTGACATGTTTTGGCAGCACTAGCTATCTCAGCCACCTCGATGGTTGCACCTAATCCAGCAATGCCTGTTGTCTCAAACACTTCTGCTGTCTCTGTGGTTAAAGGGTCTCCACCTGTTTCAGCAACCCGTGCTGTCATAGTCTTATCACCTGCAACGACTGATGCTTCAAGCATCTCGCATATCATTGCTCAAGTGGCTGGAATCAAAAAGAACCCTACACGCAGTTGAGGTGCAGTCACAACAGGTGGTGATGAGACAGAGGTGGCTGAGGACAAGAGGAAAGAAGGACAAGTACCTGCTGGAGGAAAAGCAGCTGCCAGCAATGGGGAAGAAAGATGGCCAAGATGCACCAGAACTGTGTTGCCGCATGAGTCAGATTCCGACTCTGACATCCCTTATTCCTTCAGAGACATAAGAGTACTCAGAAAGGACTATACTCAAAGCCCAAATGAATCCCTGCTGGCCTGAGTTTTACGCTGCTATGACACTGGAGCTGACACCTTGACTTTAACTAGTAGAGAAGCTCAGCACCTTGGATCATTGGCTAGAGATGCCGGAGTTGACAGTGAGATTGCAATACTAGGTGGGAACGTCAGGCTGTGGGAGCATCTGTTGTATGCCATAGGCTCAAGATACCCCACTAAAGATGACCTTGACTGGGACCTTCCCAAATGGACCACTGTGGAGCAGGGTCTCCAAGCCTTTGGAGAGATCGCATGCCATGAAATAATCTATAATCCAAGGAGGGATGAATGGTTGACTCCAGACAACAAACCTGTCTACAGGAGTATGTTGAGAAAGCTTGCACAGTGTGCACCACCTGCATATGCAAATTCTCTGGCAGTGTGGATTGGAGATTGGCATGGAAACCCTCCTCTAGATGCTGGAGAAACTGTGCACCAACTCAGACAGTTTGAGGGCATTGTCAATTGCCCTGCTTGGGTTGCTTCTGTCACTAAAGACACCAAAGCGTCTGTCGCTGAACAGATAAAGGCTGTCAGAGAGTCGGTAGCTGAGCAGATCAAGGAATTGCAGGAGGTGATGTCTGGGAAGGAAAGGCCACTTGACACCAGTGCTGCAGAGAATGTCCAAGTCTCTTCCATCCTTAAGAAAAGGCGCCAAAGAAAACCAGCCCAAGCTCAATCTCAAGCAGAAGCATTCCAAGGTTTCCTGTGGAGATTGTTGAGAGAAGATGGAGAGGACACGACCAAGTGGGAGTTAAAACCCACATCAGCTCTGATCACAAGAGTAAAAGAGCTGATGAAGCATGAACATCTTATTCTTTATCCCCTCCAAGAAAAGAATTGCCCCTGTTAGCCAAAGACCAAGGAGATGGTGATCTAAGCCTGAGCTAAGCAGGGTAAATGACTCTGAGGAGGACTGTCCGTCTGACCAATAGGGGGTCCCTGCCCTGTTTAAGGCCGGGCTGGATGAGGCTCTGGCCAGCCTGATCTAGGGTGGGGTGTCCCTGCCCATGGTAGGGGGTTGGAACTGGATCATCCTGTGGTCCCTTCTAACCCAGACTGACTCTATGACTTGGTCTAGGTGATCCTGCTGTGTCAGGGGGATTGGACTACATGATCTTCCGAGGTCCCTTCCAATCCCTAATGATTCTATGTATGGGACTGTATGGGTTCGATGGCCTGGCACATCAAAAGTTGAGAAATACGGAGCCCTAGTAGATACTTGTGCAGGATGCACTGTTGTACTTTCAAACTTTAAAGGATTGCAGAGTATTTATATCTGTGGAGTCATTGGAGGTGAACAAGAACTCACTAGGTTGGAGGTTGAGGTAAGCCTCACCAGGGGTGACTGGAAGACACATTCTATACTGACTGGCCTGGATGCTCCATGCATTTTAGGCCTGGACTTTCTACAAGGAGGCCGAAAGGGTACAAATTGACTTCTGATGTGGCAGCCATTGAGAATGAAAAGTGTAACCAGTTATCCATGACGCTTGGTCTGTCAGATGACTCCTCTATAGTAGGCCTAATGAAAGTGGAAGATCAACAGGTACCCTCTGCATCCCAAGTAACGCAGTGGGACAGCTCGCATGACTGGAATGTGGTCATGGACGGCTGTGTCCTTTTCAGGAGGAACACATTAGCAAGGCAGGGTAGTTGAATTGCTCTTTATATGAGAGAGCAACTGGAATGTATTGAGTGCTGTCCAGGGGTGGATGAAGAGAGAGTTGAGAGTTTGTGGGTACAGATCAAGGCTGGCATGGGTGACACTGTTATGGGTGTCTGTTACAAGCCACCAGATCAGAATGAGGAAGTTGATGAGGTCTTCTGCAGGCAACTGGCAGCAGCCTCACAGCTACAGGCCCTGCTTCTCATGGGGGATTTTAACTACCCTGACAGTTGCTGGAAGTCCTACTCGGCCATCCACCCACACTCAGGAGGTTCCTCCAGTGCATTGGTGACAATTTCCTGATGCAAATGGTGGAGGAGCCTACTAGGAGAGGAGCACTGCTGGATCTTGTCCTCACCAACAAGGAGGGTCTGGCTGAAGCAGTAAAGGTTGAGGGTTGCCTTGGTTGTAGTGACCATGTGATGGTGGAGTTCAGGGTCTCGTGTGGTAAGAACAGAATAGCTAGCAGAACCTCGACACTGGACTTCAAGAGTGTGATGGGTTAGGTTTCAAGACTCAGAAAAAATTTATATATCTTCCAAACCACTCCTGTCTGCCCCGCAGCAGGAACAGAAAATGTGGGGTACCGAGAGGGATGCTAGTTCCAGAGGGACAGTCCAGAAGCCGAGCCAGGTGTGGGGTGGCTAAGGCAGTTCCGGCCAGCCTCAGAGAGAGGACACACGGCCCCTGTGCTCTGATTTACTGCCCAGCCCACTTGCCTTCTCCTACGAGATACCCTCTAGTTCAGCTTTTATCAACTGGTGGATCGGAAGGGGATTTCACACTTGTATTTTTGCCTTAAACCAGTTGTAAGTGCAGTTCTGTTTTCGCGAGGGGGATGAGGGCTGCAGGGGCTTGGGTGTGCGAGGTGAGCGCCGGCAGAGCGGGGCGCTGGCAGGGTTCTTATCGCCAAGTGCTGGGTACATGTAGGGGAAGGACACGCAACAGGCTAGCGCCAGTTTCCCTCTCTTCCTTCTCTTCTGGTGCGACACGGATGCAGAAGCAGCCGAGTGCGAGTGTCTGTTGCTGCTGCACCGTGGCCAGCGCCCCCTATTGACTGGAGGCCAGAACTACATCCAGTTGCCTTTTTTTGTGCGTAGACCTTCCCTTACACCATCTCCGTAAATTTCCTTTTTCTTTACTGTGGAGGTTTTTCTGATGTTGTTGGGTTTTTTCCTTTCTTTTAAATTTATTTTTTTTTGACTAAATTTTACAATTTACTGTAGTTTTACAATTTGTTTATATTCCCTTCCTGTATTGACAAGAGGGGAATCTAACAATCTGTTCTGGAGGGTTCTGCCTTTAACCCTCAAACCAGCACAATCCTCTAGATCCAGTTGCACAGGAACACGTCCAGGCAGGTTTTAAATGTCTTCAGAGAAGGAGACTCCACAACCCGCCTGAGCAGCCCCTTCCAGTGCTCTGCCACCCTCATTGGGAAGAAGTTCCTTCTCATCTTGATGTGGGACCTCCTCTGTTCCAGCTCTCACACATTGCCCCATGTCCTATCACTGTGTGCTCCTGAGGAGAGCCTGGCTCCATTCTCCTGAGACCCATCCTTCATATATTTGTCAACATTAATGAAGTTACCCCATAGTCTCGTCTCTTCCAAGCTCAAGAGACCCAGCTCCGGTCAGCCTTTCCTCATCAGGGAGATGCTCCCCTCCCTTCATCATCTCTGTGGCTCTGCACTGGGCTCTGTCCAGTGATCATGTATAGCTCCCAGTTTGCATCACCAGTGCATGAATCAAAGTCCTCTGAGCACCTTCCACTTCGTGTTTCACAGTGTGTCCTGCCTGTGACCCGTGTTGGGACTTTCCTTCAGACAGTGACAGTTGCCAAGAAACATTCAACTGAACCGCAGTGTTGGGAAAAGTCCGTCTGGGCTTTGGATTCGTGTTGAATTCAGCTGACAAGGTGTCTTTTTAGTCTTGTGAGTGTGAAACTCCTCCTTTTGGGTACACGGCAGCACCTAGGTTTCCTTCCCTTGCTAACCCTGCTCAGATGTTGCACCAAAAGGGTCTTTTCTTTCCACAGACTAAACATACAATGTGGTCTCTGCCCTTCTGTTTGTGTCAATCTTTCCCAGATGCTTCAAGCAGTTATTAGAAGGTTTCTCTGGCACTTGCTGTTATTTCTTACCTCTGTGTCTTGATGCACCTGGGGGTGTAGTCAGTTCAGCACATCCTCACACCTTTGAAATTCTGTGGGTTGCTATTTCATCCACCTCTCATCTTTGAAAGAGGTGTCTGGTCGAACTGGGTGTCCATGAAATTGTAATCTGGTCACAATTTCCCTGCTTGGCAAGCAAATTCCTCCACTGTGTGATACAGCTGAGTGAGTGGTTTCCAAGAAGTCGCAGGCTTCAGGGCTGCCCACGTGACTGCTAAAGGGAGACACAGTAAAGATCATATGCTTTTAAGTAGGAGTTACCTCCTCTTCCTCTTCTTCTTCCTCTTCCCCTTCCCCTCCCTCTCCCTTTCCCTCTCCTCCTTCCCTCCCTCTCCCTCTCCCTCTCCTCTATTTTTAAATTGAAATATTAAATAATTTATTTTCTGTGACAACAAATCATCATTTTGGTCACTTTGTGGTTTTTCTGTGCAAATACTTAATTTCTGTAGTGAAAGAGCAGTTAAACACAGGAACAGGATGTCCACGGCAGCGGTGGAGTCCCCATCCTTGGAGGTGTTCAGAAGGCAAGTAGATGTGGCACTTTGGGGCATGGTCTGGTAGTGATGGAGGTGTTGGGTTGCAGGTTGATTTTGAAGATCCTAGAGGTCCTTTCCAACCTTAATGATTCTGTGATTCTGTAATAAGTCACAACACAGCTTCACTAACAGTGCTGAAGGACCTTCTTTGCAGAAAAGGGGGTTTTTTTTCACATTGGTTGACTTTCCGCTAGAAAAAAAAAGGATTTGCCTTTGTGTACTGACTACAGGATCACAGAATCACAGAACATTAGGGATTGGAAGGGACTTTGAAAGAGCATCCACTCCAGTCCCCCTGACGCAGTAGGATGCCCTAGATCCAGTCGCACAGGAACACATCCAGGCTGGTTTAAACGTCTCCAGAGAAGGAGACTCCACAGCCCCCCTAGGCAGCCCCTTCCAGTGCTCTGTCACCCTCACTGGGAAGAAGTTCCTTGTCATATTGATGTGGAACCTCTTCTATTCCAGCTCACACCCATTGCCCCTTGTCCTATCATTAGATGCTACTGAGCAGAGCCTGGCTCCATCCTCCTGACATCTACCTTTCACATATTGATCAACATTCATGGGGTCACCCCTCGGTCTCCTTTTCTCCAAGCTCAGGAGATTTTGTTCCCTCACTTCAGAGAGGCTGAGGCACAGCCTAACTTACAGAATTTTCCTGAAACAATCACACCTGTTGTTCTTGATGCAGCAGCATGTCAGTGCTCACACGTGTGTGACAGCACCATCGCCAGAGCTGGTGGGACCGGTAACTCCAGTGTTCGTCCCGTATCAGGTGATAATCCTAAAGCTGGATAACTCGATCTAATAAGGTTCTCCAATGGCCGTGTTTCAGTGGTTTGTTTCTGTCTTTCCCAGCTGAGGAAATTCCTTTCCCAGCTTGTTTCTGGGTCAGGCAGGCTGTTAAACATGGTCTGTGTTTGCGTTCTCCCCGTCCGCAGGTCCATTGGACGCAGTCTTTGGAGCAAGAGACAAAGCCTTGTCCAGCAACGCCCAGAGCAGTGAGAAAATCAGCATCAGCTCCTCTGACAGCGAAGTGGAGTTTGTTGGGGTTCAAGCAAAAGCCAGGTATCGATTCCTTTTCCTTGCTCTGCGCCCTCTCTCATCACAGCAGGGTGTCCCACAGACATCAGTGGAGGAAATGAAACCCCTCTGACTTCCACTTGTGCAATTACCCGTCCAGGGCTGGTGGCCTCGAGGTCGTGAGCGCTGCGCTTGGGTTTGCTTTTCTGTTCTGATGTTGGAATAGGCCTTCGTTTGTTTAAGAATAGAAATAGACATTTATTTAGGTAAAATAAATGTTTTTGAAATAACAAAATAAAAATGAAGTGAAATACAATAAAATAAAATACAGTGAAATAAAATAAACTTAAATACAATAAAATATAATAGAAGGAAAGAAAAAATGAAATGAAAAATTAAATTAAAATGCAATGAAATACAATGAAATAAAATATGATAAAATTAAATACAATAAAATATGACAAAATGAAAGAAAAATGAAATGAAAAAATAAATTAAAATACAATGAAATAAAATGAAATAAAATGAAATAAAATCAAATATGATAAAATGAAAGAAAAAATGAAATGGAATGAAATGAAAAAATAAAGTAAAATACAATGAAATTCAAATAAAATAGAGTACAATGAAATAAAATACAGTAAAATAAGTTAAAATGAAAGAAAAAATAAAGTAAAATACAATGAAAATTAAATAAAATAAAATACAATGAAATAAAATAAAATAAAATACAATGAAATAAAATAAAATAAATTATAGTGAAATAAAGTAAAATACAATAAAATAAAATGAAATAAAATACAATGAAATAAAATGAAATAAAGTACAATGAAATAAATGCAATAAAAGAATTGAAATAAAGTAAAATAAAATACAATGAAAGAGAATAAAATTCAGTGAAATAAAATTCAGTGAAATAAAATAAGATACAATGAAATGAAATGAAGTAAAGTGCAATGAAATTAAATAAAATAAAATGAAATAAAATACAATGAAATGAAATGGAATAAAATGAAACAAAATGGAAATAAAATGAAGGAACAATAAATTGTAAATATTCATGTACAAATGTAAATATTCATTTATAATTTATTGTTCCTTCATTTTATTTCCATTTTGTTTCAAGTTTGCGATTTGAAATCAAGCAGCACCAGGCTGAACATGTGCAGCATTAGGTCAGCACACACTGAGATACTGAACTTCCACGTATCGGTGGTTCAGATTTTTAAGGTCAAACACATCAACAAAAATACTCACGTGAGTTCTCGCTTCCTTTCAAAATGCTCTCTTACTTTAGGCGTTTAATGGGCTTCCAGATCAATTGATTATTCAGTAGATGTAAGGACACTAGCAGGGTCTCCATGGCCGATGTCATAACAGAGATCCTACAGATTAAACATCAAATCATAGAATCATAAAATCATAGAATCATTACGGATTGGAAGGGACCTCGAAAGATCATCCAGTCCAACCCCCGTGCCACAGCAGGATCCCCTAGACCAAGTCATACAGTCAGTCAGGGTTAGAAGGGACCACAGGAAATACGTGCAGCAAACACAGACCTAAAGCACACTGTGCTTCCCTCTGTGGGTGTAACCATCTGTCCTCTCCTGGCTACTTACTGGCTCCATCCAGTAGTCACACACTTCAGTTGTTCCATGTCCTGTTCTGGAGTCATCAATATAAGCACATGGAACTGTGGAGCAGGTCCAGAGGAGGCCACAAGGATGATCAGAGGGCTGGAGCCCCTCTGTTAATGGGCACAGGCTGAGGGAGTTGGGGCTGTTCAGCCTAGAGAAGGCTCCAAGGGGACTCTATAGAAACTTCCAGTACCTGAAGGGGGCTAGAGGAAGGCTGGAGAGGGACTTCTTATGAGGGACTGTAGTGCTAGGACAAGGGGGATGGGTTCAGGCTAAAAGAGGGGAGATTGAGATGAGATCTGAGGAAGAAATCCCTTCCCGGCTGAGGCCCTGGAACAGGTTGCCCAGGGAGGCTGCAGTTGCTCCATCATCCCTGGCAGTGTTAAGGCCAGGTTGGATGCAGCTGTGGGCACCTTGGTCTGGTGAGAGGTGTTGCTGTCCATGGCAGGGGGTTGGAACTGGATGATCTCTGAGGTCCCTTCCAACCCAATCCAGTCTGTGATTCTGTAACTCTGTGGTTCTATCCAGAATGCTGTTTCTCTTGCAGTTCTAGGCTTGCAGTTGTGAAGTATTGGTGGGCTTCTCACAGGGTTTCATTTGGACAAGGTTTAGGTCTTTGATCGGTGTTTTTCGCATGCCCAGTTAGTTCGCTGTTTGGAGCCGGCTCAGTTGCTCACATTGGGTCCTTTTTAATCATCCTCCACATTCTGTTTTGTGGTGGGACTGGTGTGGAGTCGTGACACCCTGGAGCGTGTCCAACATCTGTACTTTTCCCACATTGCTAGTGAATTGATGTTTCTCATCGTTGGACTATTTCCTGGCACATCCTTAGGACACCAAGTCATGTTCTTCAGTTTGGTTCATGTTTCTCCACAAGATGTTTTTGTTTTTAATCATGCACGTGTGTTCCTCTGTTTTTACTTGGGGTTTTTTTCCCTTCCACTCCCTTTTATGGTTGGCTTTACTTGGTATCAGACTAGAAAGCATGATCCCTGTAATAATGTGTGATTGAACATCCTGTTCTCAGCTGCTTGTGGGACTTCTTTGAGGATAAACTCCTTAATTTTTATGTGTCACAGAATCACAGAACATTAGGGACTGGAACGGACCTTGAACGATCATCCAGTCCAATCCCCCTGACACACAGGATCACCCAGACCACGTTGCACAGGAACACATCCAGGCAGGTTTTAAATGTCTCCAGAGAAGGAGACTGCACAACCACCCTGGGCAGCCCCTTCCAGTGCTCTGTCACCCTCACTGAGAAGAAGTTCCTTCTCAGATTGATGGGAAACCTCCTCTTTTACAGCTGACTCCCATTCCCTCCCTGTTCTATGACACTGAGCAGAGCCTGGCTCCATCCTCCTGACACCCACCTTTTCCCTATTTATCAACATTAATGAGGTCAGCTCTCAGTCTCCTCTTCTGCAACCTCAAGAGACCCAGCTCCCTAAGTCTCTCTTCATAAGGGAGCTGTTCTACTCCCTTCATTTATGTGTCATTTGTGTAAGATAATTTATCACTTTACTTTTGTCATCATCAGGGAGAAAGTTTGGGGTTAGCTCTGCTTAAGCTTTGGGGATTCTTCTGTACCAGAATGATTGATTATGGTTCTATGACTCTATGATGTATGGAGCTTCTTCACGGTGAGGGTGCCAGAGCACTGGAAGGGGCTGCCCAGGGGTGTTGTGGAGTCTCCTTCACTGAAGATGTTTAAAACCCGCCTGGATGTGTTCCTGTGTGACTTGATCTAGGTGATCCTGCTGTGTCAGGGGGATTGGACTAGATGATCGTTCAAGGTCCCTTCCAATCCCTAATGTTCTGTGGTTATGTGATAGGAGATTCCACATCAATATGAGAAGGAACTTCTTCTCAGTGAGGGTGACAGAGCACTGGAAGGGGCTGCCCAGGGTGGAGTCTCCTTCTCTGGAGACATTTAAAACCTGCCTGGAAATGCTCCTGTGCAACTTGATCCTGCTGTGTCAGGGGGATTGGACTGGTTGATCTTTCAAGGTCCCTTCCAATTCCTGACGTTCTGTGTGACCACAGTCCCTGAAGGCCAAACATCACATCTGCTTCGGCTACCGCCTTTTCTTGCCATTTAGGGTTTAAAATACTTCTTCTTTGAGTAAAGATTTTAAATTAAGCAATCCCCTACATTTATCCAAGTTCCAGTCTCTTACTATTAATTATTTGTAGAAGCTTCATATATTTTTGAGACTGAATAAGCAATCACAGAATCACAGAACATTAGGGATTGGAAGATCGATCATCCAGTCCAATCCTCCTGCCACAGTAAGACCACCTAGACCAAGTCACACAGAAACACATCTAGGTGGGTTTTAAACATGTCCAGAGAAGGAGACTCTACAACTACCCTGGGCAGCCTGTTCCAGAGCTCTGTCACCCTCACTGTGAAGAAGTTCCTTCTCAGATTGATGTGGAACCTCCTCTGTTCCAGCTCACACCTATTGCCCCTCGTCCTATCACTAGATGACACTGGAAGAGCTCGGCTCCATCCTCCTGACACCCACCCCTCAAATATTTGTAGACATTAATGAGGTCACCCCTGAACATCACATCCAAAACTAAGCAGCATGTTATCCAGGATGGAAGCGAGACATTCAGAGAAGCTAGAGCTCAGTGGGTGAGATTTATTCCTTCCATTTCAGACCAGAGCCACCTTCAGTACTTCTGAGGAAAATAAACTGCGCTCCCCAATACTAGAATCTAGGTCTAGGTGATCCTGCTGTGGCAGGGGGACTGGACTAGATGATCTTTCCAGGTCGCTTCCAATCCCTAATGATTCTGTGATTCTAAATTGGAGATGTTTGATCAATGTGGAAAACTTAGGCAGCTTCACTGGGAAATGAAGGTTTCCCCAGCTGCAAACATCTCCTGCCTGTGTGAGCAGCCACAGCCACCCCCAGTGCTTGCAAGAGCAGAGCAACTTGTGGAGCACTGTGTGTGAAGTTTTACTGTCGCTTGTTAAAGATTTACCGCTGGAATTGGACTTAAAGGCTCCAGTCACTTCATCATCTAACAAAATTCATCTCGCTTTTTTCTTTTGGTCCTGATTATTGAGAGCTCGTACTTCAGCGGTCTCATTTTGGTCCTGAAAACAAGAGGTAACACACTGTGTCATCACAGAGTCGCAGAATGACTGAGGCTGGAGAAGCCCTCTGAGCTCATCCAGCCCAGCCCAGGACCTAACATCACCACAGCAGCCACACCAGGGCACTAAAGGCCACAGCCAGGCTGGCCTTCAACACCTCCAGGGGTGGCAAATCCACCACTGCCCTGGGCAGTCCAGTCCAGGCTGGGATCACCCTTTCCCTGAGGAAGGGCTTCCTGACATCCAACCTAACCGTCCCCTGGTGCAGCTTCAGGCCCTGCCCTCTTGTCCTGGTGCTGGCTGCCTGGGAGAAGAGCCTGACCCCCCACCTGACTATAACCTCCCTTCAGGGACTTGGAGACAGGGAGAGGGTCCCCCCTGAGTCTCCTCTTCTCCAGGCTAAACACCCCCAGCTCCCTCAGCCTGTCTCCATCAGCCTTTCCCTCCAATCCCTGCTCCAGCCTCATTGTTCATCTGGACCCACCCCAGCCCCTCCATCTGTTTCTTGAAGTGAGGGCCCCAGCACTGCCCCCAGTACTGGAGGGGAGGTCTCCCCAGTGCCAAATCCAGGGGGAGAATGACATCCCCAGCCCTGCTGGCCACACTATTGCTGATCCAAGCCAGGATGCCACTGGCCTTGCAGGCCACCTGGGCACCCTGCTGGCTCCTGTCTAGGCGGTCGTCAGCCAGTAAATGAGTAGACACAACCCTCACTTCAGTGAGGCACTTGAGCGTTGATTACGTTGACTGTAATCACTGGAAGCTTAAACGTTGAGCTGAAGTGGGGCTGTGCTGTCCCAGCACCTTCCTGATTTTTTGTTAAGGCCACGGATGGAAGGTTCAACTGTGGTGGCTGAAGCAGCACAGTCACAGCATCTCTCCTAGTTATCATAATGGAATCATCACCATGTCCTCACTTCAACAAGGGTTTGAATTCGTATATGGAGAGAGTTTTTATCTCGTCAAACTTCACTTCAGTGGACTCTCTCCAATCCTCCTGCACCACACCTGAGTTTAAGTCTTAGTCTCAGCTTTGGATACGGGTATTTAAGTGTTGTAGATTCACAGAACACCAGGTTGGAAGGGACCTTGAGGACCACCTAGTCCAGCCAACACAAGTAACAGCAGAGTTCAAATCAGACATCCCAGCAGCCTGTCAAACTGTCCCATGTAGGGCAATGAACCCCTTCCTGTGGGAGATGATTCCAGTGGTTAATTGTTCTCATGGAGAACATGTTTTCTTGTGGACTCCAATAGGGATCTCCCCAGGAGTAACTGATACCCATCACCCCTTGTCTTTTCCATAGGACTCCTGGTGAAAGGGAGTCTCTATCTTCTTGGTAGCTACCCTTTAGATCTGGACCATGGGCGTAAGGTTCTCCCTAACCTTCTCTTCTCAAGGCTGATTTTCTAGCATCACACAGAATTACAGAACATTAGGAATTGGAAAGGATCTTAAAGGATCATCCAGTCCAATCCCCCTGACACAGCAGGATCCCCTAGATCCAGTCGCACAGGAACACGTCCAGGTGGGTTTTAAACATCTCCAGAGAAGGAGACTCCACAACCCCCCTGGGCAGCCCCTTCCAGCGCTCTGTCACCCTCACTGGGAACAAGGTCCTTCTTATATATGATGAGGAACCTCCTCTGCTCCAGCTCACACCCATTGCCCCTTGTCCTATCACTATATGCCCCTGAGCAGAGGCTGGCTCCATCCTCCTGATAGCCACTCTTCACGTATTTATCAACATTCATGGGGTCACCCCTCAGTCTCCTTTTCTGTAACCTCAAGAGACCCAGTTCCCTCAGCCTTTCCTCATCAGGGACATTAGAGAATCATAGAATCATCAGGGATTGGAAGGAACCTTGAAAGATCATCTGGTCCAATCCCCCTCCCACAGCAGGATCCAGGATCCCCAAGATCCAGTTGCACAGGAACATATCCAGATGGGTTTTAAATGTCCCCAGTGAAGGAGACTCCACAACTCTCCTGTTCCAGTGCTCTGTCACTCTCACTGTGCTCCCCTCCCTTCCTCATCTCTGTGGCTCTGCGCTGGACTGTCTCCAGCAGTTCTGTGTCCTTCTGGAACTGAGGGGCCCACAGCTAGACACAAAAGTCCAGATGTGGTCTCATGAGGGCAGAGTAGAGAGGGAGGAGAACCTCTTTCGATCCACTAACCACCCTCTTCTAATCCATCCCAGGATGCCGTTGGCCTTCTTGGCCACCGGGGCCCATTGCTGACTCCTGGTCATCCTGCTGTCCACCATTCATGGAGATGTTCAAGGCTCGCCTGGATGTGTTCCTGTGTGATCCTGCTGTGGCAGGGGGATTGGACTAGATGATCTTTCGAGGTCCCTTCCAGTCTGTAGTGATTCTAGGATTCTATGATTCTATGACCCCCAGGTCCCTTTCTCCTACACTGCTCTCCAACAGGCCAACTCTCTCAACCTTTCCTCATCTATCATGGATGGAAAATCCACGCAGGGATGTGCTAACCGAGATGCCTGAGTGATCAAGCGCTGCAGCTAGGAGTCTGGTGCCTGACTTCAGTGGTGGCTTTAACCCTTCTGTGTCTCCTTGCCTTGCTGCAGGTGCGTGCATCCCCGGGGAGGCGTGATTCAACACGTCTCGTCTTACAAGCGGAGCGCCGACTCTCCAGAGATGCAAACATGGACAGTTCTGACTCCCCCGCGGAACTGCTCCACGCCTTCGGAAGTCGTAGACCTCACTCTGGATGAGGATTTCCCACCCCAAAATCTACTGTAATGTAGTGTCACTGTGTTTCTGTCCCCTTCCCTGTCTCCCTTTTGCAGCACAAAAGTCCACTGTTAAACCTTCACAAGCCTGGTATTAATGAGATTAACGCCCCATCAAGCTTCTGGCTTCTGTAAGGATGTAGTATAATTTCGATACCATTCAAAACGGTTTCGCCTCCTCGAAGGAGGATTCTCCCTGGAACCAAAAGCCAACAGCTCCAAATTTAAAACGCACCTACAGTTAACTAACACTTGTTCTTCTGAAGAGACAACTGTGAGCAACCTTAACGTCCTCCCACCCTCCCTTTTCTCTCCCCACCTCTTCTCAACATTTCTAATTTATCAGTATATTAAGTTTGTTCGTAGAGGTTAGTGTTTTGCTGTGTGAGCATCATTTTTTTTTTTTAAGTAATGCTGTGTGTGTCCTCATCAATTTCAGTGGAACTGGGGTTATACAACACTTCTCAAACATGGGCCAAGAGTATTTTCTGCCTGAGCTGCTGCGGTAACGTTGCCACCAGCAGGAGGGACTACCTTCGATATTGTAAACGGCCCATAACGTATGCACTGAACAGGTGTTAAATAGAAGGGGTTTTGGGGGTTATTTTTCAATGTATTTTATAGTTTACACTTTTTTTCCTCTTAGTGCCGAGTCTTCTGTCTACTTGACTACTGTGTTTCACTGAGCGTTTCCCTCGGCTTCTTTACGTTTTGAAGTAGTTGTAGTAGTGACTTAGTAGCAGCTGATTATCGCGAAAGAAAAGCACAAGAGAATGACAAGTAATAAAGAGGCCCAGCGCCCCTCTCCCATTCAAACACAAATGGACCCTCTTTTTTAAAACCTACTTTTGGGTCTTGCCTGGAGTCCGAAGAAGGAGAGAGGGACAGGACATTTCACTTACGGTCCTTATTTCTGCTGTTGCTTCGCCGACCGTAAACCGAAACCACCTCGTGGGCCTTTCAAGTGCTCAGAACTCTGTCCTGAAAAGATGTTGTAGGATCAGGGCTTCAGACCGTGTGTGATGTTTTTGTTCTGTAACTACATCTGCACCATCTTCCCGGCTTTAGGGCCGTGCCTGTTATCCCGAGTCTGTGTTTCCTTGGATGGGATCTTGGAAAACACTTTTCTAACAGAATCTTTGCCGAAACCATCGGAACTGCTTCATCAGGCTGTAGTTCCTACAGTGTGTTTGCGCGTGTGTGTGTGTGTGTGTGTGTGTGTGAAGTGGGGAGGAGGGGGGGGTAGGAGATTCCCTGCCCCTCGTCTTGTCATTTAGAGCCTTTTTTCGAGGCGAGAACCAAAGATTAGACCTTAACGAGATGATAAACTCACTTTAAATGTCTGCTGTGCAATTCAAACGTTCCTTCGTCTTCAGGATGTTCCTAGCGAGAGTTTTGTGTGGTTCTATCATCACAGAGTCTTTTGCCATTTAAGGCCAAACAGGGACTAGTCAGAGCATGGGGAGCTTTGGGTTGGTGCGTGTGTGTGTGTGTGTGTGCGCGCGCGCGCGTGTGAGTGTGTCTTGGCTGGTTTCTAAACTTACTTGCCTTCCAGTAATTTTGCCCGTGGGCAAAATCTAAGCTAAAAGCAACCAGTTCACTTAAGAGAAACCAGCAGCAGCAGGACAGCTTTTCCTTCGGTAAGCAGAGAGCGGTTGTGACTGCACTTTAAAGAACAACTATTTAGGGGATATTCCACTTTCGAGCTTCGATATTCCACAGTGTCAAGCTGTCTAAAAACACCGTGTTGCATGGCTCGCGTGGCCACGTGGTGCTTTTAGTGACCAATTTTCTCTGGGAGCAGGCAGGAGGGGGACAGGGAGAGGCGCGTGGGTAGACAGTACCGCAGCAGGGAAGAGCCCCGAACAAGTCGGTAGCGGCAGTCTGTGTCCCGCTTTACTCACAGCTTACACGGGGATCTAGTGTGGCTGCTTCTTCCCGTTTCACAAGAGCCTCTGAACTGTTGATGTTCCGTTAGAAAGCTGCGGTGGCGGGGGTGGGGGGCTGTCTGTAGTCCCTTCCATGAGAGAAGAACGAAACGAACCATGGAGACTCCTGTTTTCCAGTCTGTATACGGTGTCACTTCCAATGTATATAAAGGGACGACCGCATCCTAAACCAGACGACTTCCTTCCAGCCGAGCGCTGTGCTTGCTTGAACAGCCCACGCACCGTAGTCCCACGAAGGTTTTCTTTTGTATGAGGAGAAAAAAAAACCAACACTACAGGTTCGAAAGGGTTAAAAGATCTGAAAGCCGCAATCACTGGATAGCTAATAGATCCGTTCGTTAACGGGGTTTCTGTCTTTAATTTAATTTTTATTTTATTTTTTCTGAGAGCATAAAAGGTGCCTGGAACAGTCTTCATCTTCTCACTAGAAATGCTAGCCGTTGCATGGCTGAGAACCAGTGCACACCTTGGGAAAGAGGGGGGCCTGATCCAGAACACACTGGAGCTCGTAACGTTCAGGGTCTTCCCGTTGACTTCACTGTGCTTTGGCTCAAGCCCTCTCACGGTTTAACCGGTTTCTGGATTGCTGGAGTGTGAACTTTTGAGTCTTGGCTAGAACGTTGAATCACTGGGTAGAAGTTTAAAAACATGTGGTTCTAGCAAAAAAAAAAAAACAACCACAAAATTACCACCACCAACAACAAAAAAATCTCATTCTGCTTGACACTCACTATTTCTCATTTTCCATCTAGTATTTAATGGTCTTTGGAGAAAAAGAATAATAATAAAACAGAGTGTTATATATATATATAAAATATATATATTTTTAGTGCAAAATGAGACCTTCTGTTTTTTCTAAATAAGTCTGTAGCACAAAGGTAAAACTATTTTCAGACTGAATAAAATAGAGAGCATTATGTAAAAAACACCGGTTTGTCAGGGTTTTGTCTTTGCACCTTGATCCCTCACTGTGTGTCACGTCTTCCAAAAAAAGCCTTAAGCTCTGGGAATCACAGAGCAGAATCCCAGAGTTGTTGAGGCTGCAGAAGCCCCGTGAGCTCATCCAGCCCAGGACCTAACATCAGTCCAGTGGCCACACCAGGGCACTAAGGGCCACAGCCAGGCTGGCCTTCAACACCTCCAGGGATGGGGACTCCACCACTGCCCTGGGCAGCCCAGTCCAGGCTCTGGTCACCCTTTCTGTGAGGAAGGGCTTCCTGACATCCAACCTAGCCCTCCCCTGGCAGATTCAGGCCCTGCCTTCTCGTCCTGGCTCTGGTTGCCTTGGGAGAAGAGCCTGACCCCCACCTGACCACAACCTCCCTCCAGGGAGCTGGAAACAGGGAGAAGGTCCCCCTGAGTCTCTTCTCCTCCATCCCCTTCCCCAGCCTCGTTGCTCCTCTGGACCCACTGCAGCCCCTTCATCTCTTTTTTGAAGTGAGGGGCCCAGCACTGCCCCCAGTACTGGAGGGGAGCCCTCCCCAGTGCCCAGTGCAGGGGGAGAATGACATCCCCAGTCCTGCTGGCCACACTATTGCTGATCCAAGCCAGGATGCCATTGGCCTTGCAGGACGCCTGGGCACCCTGCTGGCTCCTGTTCAGCCTGTTGTCACCCAGCACTGCCAGGTCCCTCTCTGCCTGGCTGCTCTCCAGCCCCTCATCCCCCAGTCTGGAGCTGCAGGGGGTTACCATGACCACAGTGTAGGACCCTGTCCTTGGCCCTGTTAAACCTCATCCCGTTGGCCTCTGCCCCTTGGCCCAGCCTGTCCAGATCTCTCTGCAGCATCTTCCTCCCTCCAACAGACCAACACTCCCCCCACAAACTTGGTGTCATCCATGAATTTACTGAGAGTAGATTTGATTCCCTCATCCACATCATCAGTAAAGATGTTGAACAGAACTGAGCACAGTCCTGACACCACTGGTCACTGGATACCAGCTGGGTGCAGCAGTATTCACAGAATCACAGGGATTGGAAGTGACCTCGAAAGATCATCCAGTCCAACTCCCCCACCACAGCAGGATCACCCAGACCAAGTCCAGGCAGGTTTCAAACGTCTCCAGAGAAGGAGACTCCACAAACCCACCAGGCAGCCCCCTCCAGCGCCCCGTCACCCTCACTGGGAAGAAGAGTCACAGAATCACTCAGGGTTAGAAGGGACCACAGGATCATCCAGTTCCAACCCCCCTGCCATGGGCACAGGCACCCCACCCTAGACCAGGCTGGCCAGAGCCCCATCCAGCCCAGTACCTGACACAGCCTCGTCGCCCGAGAGCTCTCCGGGGCTTCACTGCAGACACCTGGCTACCGCCCAGCCGCGGCGGCAGGACCAGTTTAAACGGTTCTTCCCTTTCCACGGCCTCGCAGAGAGGGGCTGGTTCCGGCACCGGCGCCTCAGAGGATGGGGCCACTGCCGCCCCGGCACCGCTGAGGGAGGGCCTGATCTGCACTTATCATGGGCAGTTCTTCCTTGCAGCCCCTGCCGTTATCTTCCATGACTCCAGGAGTGCGGCTGGAGGCCTCTGCAGCGAAGACTGAGGTAAAGAAGTCATTGAGAACCTCAGCCTTTTCCATGTCACTTGTGACCACATCCCCTGTTTCCTTTCTGAGGGGGCCCACACCTCCCCTACACCTGTAGAAATTCCTGGTGTTCCCTTTGCCCTCCCTGGCCAGGTTCAATTCAAACCACTCCCTGTGCCACCCACTTTTTAACCCAGGAGAGGGTGCACCCATCCAAGCCATGGGCTGCCAGCTTTTCCGGGACAGTGCTGTGGGAGACTGTGTTGAAGGCTTTGCTGAAGTCTAGGTAGACCCCATCCACAGCCTTCACCTCATGCACTTTGCAGGTCAACCAGAGTGGGTTACAGACACCCCAGATCAGCACCATTCCCTGCTTAATTAAATTTAATTTATGGTCCCTTGACTATAAAACTTGTTTTGTCTCCCTAACCCTTCCTGCTTTAATGCTCAGGTCACAGTACCCACCACACTCTGCAGAAGCCCTTCTAGGGGATCTTCTGCCCAGCCATCATCTCTCCATACTCCACTCTCCTTCAGGTGCCTGAGCAAACTCTGTCCAGGTATTTCTGTCTGCATCCACCTGTCCTGTCATCCCAGCTGTTTTCTGCCAGTCACTGAGTGTGTAAGAAGCTCAGATCGGCAGCTGTTTTGGATGGATGTGTTAGACCAGCTGTGAAGCTCTGGGTGCATCCTCACAGACCACAGGAGATGGTACCAGGGTAAACAAGCTGCCCAGGGGGGTTGTGGAGTCTCCTTCACTGGAGACGTTTAAAACCCACCTGGCCATGTTCCTGTGTGACTGGATCTAGGGGATCCTGCTGTGTCAGGGGGGTTGGACTAGATGATCTTTCAAGGTCCCTTCCAATCCCTAATGTTCTGTGATTCTGTGAACAGCGTTTGGAGAGTCACTGAATTGTATCAGGTAACTTACATCTGCATGTGAAAAGAACAAAAGTTCAGCTGCTCTGTGCTAAACTCGGGGTTGCTGCCAGTCGTACAGCCAGTGTGGTTTGGCATGGAAGAGTCATGACCTGCTGCTCATCTGGTTCCAACACGCCTCCCGTGGGCAGGGACATCTTCAGCTACAGCAGGCCGCTCCAAGTCCTCTCCAACCCGGCCTTCAGTATTTCCAGGGATGGGTCAGCCATCACCTCTCTGTGCAACCTGTTCTAACGTCTCAGCACTTGTGCAGTGGAGAACTTCTTCCTCACATCTAATCTAAACCTGCCCTCTCTGTCTGAAGCCATTAATCACCCCTGTCCTATCACTGCCTTGCTTGATAAAGAATCATAGACTGGTGGAGATTGGAAGGGACGTCTGGGTATCATCTAGTCCAACCCTCCCTTGACAGAGCAGGTTCCCACAGAAACACATGTAGGTGAGTTTGGGATGTCTCCAGGGCAGGAGACTCCACAACCTATCTGGGCAGCCTGTGCCAGGGCTCTGTCCCCCTCACTGTGGTCCAGTTTGTGACCAGTGCCCCTTGTCCTGTTGCTGGGCACCACCAAGAAGAGTCTGGCTCCTTCATCCTGACAATAAATAGTCCCTCCTCATCTTTATCATAGACATGTGTTCAGTACCGAAAGGCTGCACCCTTCACATATTGATCAACATCAATGAGGTCACCCCTCAGTCTCCGTTTTTCCAAGCTCAAGTGAACCCAGCTCCCTCAGCCTCTCCTCAGCAGGGAGATGCTCCCCTCCCTTCATCATCTCTGTGACTCTGCGCTGGGCTCTCTCCAGCAGCTCTGTGTCCTTCTGGAACTGAGAGGCCCAGTGGGTGGCTATCTTCTCAGTCAAAACAGGGCCTCCAGAGACAACTGGAGCTTCAAGGCTCCTGCAAACCTCAACAGTAGCTGCGCTAGCCATGACAGAATGATAGAATCATCAACGTTGGAAAAGACCTTCAAGACATTATCAGGTCCAACCATCCACACTACAACCCCCAGCCACTGAACCATCTCCTGAAACACCCTGTCTGCCTGTTTGTTGAGACCCTCCAGGGATAGTGCCTCCATCCCCTCCCTGAGCAGCCTTTTCCAAGGGCTCCCCACTCTTCTGGGAAGAACTTCTTCCTAAGATCCAATCTGACCCTCCTCTGACTACAACCTGACTCCATCTCCTCTTGCCCTGTTGCTAAGGAGAAGAGACCAACACCCACCTAACTCCCAGCCTTCCTTCAGGTAGCTGTTACCATCCTGCCTGGAGACCATGAAGGCACCAAACCAGGAGTGAGGAGCTGTGGGAGTTTCTTAGAACCAGCTTCCCCATGCCCCGGGGTGGAATCTCCTCAACTCCTCCAGCTCCAGGCTCAGCCTGACCTTCTCCATGCCCACGGAAAGGCTCGAGGAGGGCACGCGGGGGCGAGCTGAGGGCTCTCAGCAGCAGGCAATCTGCGAAGGAGGTTTTTGTTCGTGACACTCGATGCCATCTGGCCACTGGCAGTTCATCCCCGAAAGCCCAGGTCGAGAGCAGCCCGCGGGAAGGCACTAGGTGGCACCAGAGCCGGAGGATACGCGCTCCGGGATAACACCGCGCCCGCTGCCGCATCCCCAAGAAAGGGACCTAAGTGCCTCCAAAACACGCGAAAAGGCAAGACTACCCGCTTTTCGCTGTTTTTTGCTGGCCACGGGGACTCTACTGAGGCTGCCGGACCCTGACTGTGCAGCCAGCGCCCATCCCACGGCTGGATGGACCCTGCCCACGCAGCCACCACCCATCCCACCCCAGCAAAACGGTCCCTGGGAACAGAGAAAGGAATCGAATCATGCGGCCCTGTGGGTGAAATTAAATTACCCAGCTGAGGCTTCAGGGTCCTCAATCACTGATGGGTCTGACAGAGGGTTGTTTCTTCAGGTTTCCAGCCTGGGGTCTGGGAAAGGGGACAGGGAATCACCGACTGCGACTTATTTGTGGTTAGTGCAAAGCTCCTTGCGAGTGAGGAGCAGATCTTGTACAAAAATCAGTGCAGTGTCCTCAGTTAATGACAGAAACCACAGAGATTTGCCTCAGAGCTGCTGCTGAGCTGTTGTCGGGAGAGGGCTTCCCCTCCATCCCAACTGGGGATTGGACTAGATGATCTTTTGAGGTCCCTTCCAATCCCTGATGATTCTATGATCCTGTGACTCCTACACCAGACCCAGCTGCATCCCAAAGCTTCTGGTGGGATGGGAAGAACTCTGGCGGGGGATTGGACTAGATGATCTTCTGGGGTCCCTTCCAATCCCTAATGTTCTGTAGCACCACAAGGACCAGCAGGGAAAAACAGACCACAGCCTCTGCTCCCCCAAAAATGCAGGCAGGATGAAGGATGAATTTTGTGTCTTTCTTCTGGAAAAATAAGAACCACACAATGTGCTGGGCTGGAAGGGGCCTCCAAAGGTCATCTAGTTCAACCTCCCTACGTCAGGCAGGAACGTCTCTAACTAGAACAGATTGCCAGCCTGACCTTGAAGGGCTCCAGAGATAGGGCCTCCACCTCCTCTCTGGGCAGCCTGTTCCAGGGATCCCCCCACCCTCAGATTCCACAGCTTGTTCCCCCTGTCCAGCCTCTGCCCTTTTTCAGCTTCAAACCAGGACCTCCCCCATCCTATTGTTCCCTGCCCTTGGGAACAGCCTTCCCCAGCCTTCTGACAGCCCCTTTCAGGGACTGGAAGGTCGTTATCAGATCCCCCCCTAAGTCTTCTCCACTGCAGGCTGAACAATCTAAGCCCAATCCCTGCCCACTCTGTAGGGCAGCACAGGGTTGACGTCAGGACGTGCAGGCAAAATTTGAAGGAAGGTTTCCATCAACCCCAATATCCTGCTGGAAACTGGCTGCAGCAAAACATCAGCAGCTCAGTTTCTGCAGCAGCTCTCACGTGTCAGAACAAAGCCAGGACTGTGGGCTGCTGCACCCGTGCGAAAGGAGAATTACTTGAAGCAAAATTATTCTGTCACAGCAAATTCACCAGATGTTAAGTGGCAGCATCATCAAGTCACTGATTTGGAAAAGACCCTTTAAGATCATCAAGTCTGACTGTCCCCTGGCACGTCCAGATCCCCACTAGCCCCTCTCCCTCACCCCACATCTCCACGGCTTTGCAACCCCTCCAGGGATGGGGACTCCTCCCCTGCCCTGGGTGGCCAGGACCACAAACCCAGGGAACAATTGTGGAGAAGAAATTGTTCCTCAGGGCCACCCTCACCCTCCTCTGGGACAGTTTGAGGCTGTTTCCCCTCATCCCACGACTTGTTCCTTGTGAGAAGAGACCAGCCTTGGCCTCAACTACAACCACCTGAATTTCAGGGAGGTCTGGAGAGCAAGAAGGTCTCCCATGAGCCTCCTTTTCTCCCTAGTGGTGGCTCTGAGGTTTTTACCTCTTTTCTTTCTCCCTCCCCATAAAACTGGAAAACTGAAACAACAAAGCTCCAGAGCATCACTCCCCATCCTGCCACAAAAAGGCCTCTGGAGGCGGGGAGATTTGCTTCCTGAGCAACTCATGGCTTAGAACCTCCTGGAAAAAGCACTTCACAGGGGTTTTTCTACTCTCCAAAACCCCTGGGTTTGCAGGTAATTGGCTTCTTGTTTTTGGGATCAGCTGATCCCACCCTGAATTCCCAAAGGATTTTCCCCAGCTTGGTTTTAGCAGAGAAAGTGGAAAATCCTGTTTCACATCAAAATGGTGGGAGGGTTTTGAGGAGGCAGAGGGTGAGGGCCATATCTGGCAGTGAGGTGGGAGTGCTGGTCACTCCCAGAGCTGCTCAAGGACACGCTGCTGTGTGTCATGTATTTACAGAACCACAGAACATCAGGGATTGGAAGGGACCTTGAAAGCTCATCCAGTCCAATGCCCCTCCAGAGCAGGATCCCCTAGTGAAGAGCCTGTGGATTAGGGGAAGAAATCTACATGGGACTGAGGGGTAGGACATCCCCAAGTGTCACAATGCCTGTGTTCACTTACCTCCAGAACATCTACCCTGGTGACACATGTGACACCTCAGAACGTTAGAGATTGAAAGGGACCTCGAAAGATCATCTCCTCTAATCTCCCTGCACTGCAGGATCCTCTAGATCCACTCACACAGGAGCATGTCCAGGTGGGTTTTAAACTTCTACAGAGAAGGAGACTCCACAACCCCCCTGGGCAGCCCCTTGCAGGACTCTGTCACCCTCACTGGAAGGAAGTTCCTTCTCATCTTGATGTGGAACCTCCTCTGCTCCAGCTCACACCTGCTGCCACTTGTCCTGTCACTGGGTGCCCCTGAGCAGAACCTGGCTCTGTCCTTCTGACACCCACCCTTCCCATATTGATCAACATCCATGGGGTCACCCCTCAGGCTCCTTTTTCCCAGCTCAAGACCCCCAGCTCCCTCAGCCTCTCCTCATCAGGGAGATGCTCCCCTCCCTTCATCATCTCAGTGGCTCTGTGCTGGGCTTTCCCCAGCAGTTCCATGTCCTTCTGGAAGTGAGTGGCCCAGGACTGGACAAGATATTCCAGATGCCATCTCACCAGGGCAGAGTAGAGGGGGAGAAGAACCTCTCTCGATCTGCTAACCAGTCCCATTCTGATCCTCCCCAGGATGCTGTTGGCCTTCTTGGCCACCAGAGCCCATTGCTGGCTCGTGCTCATCCTGCTGTCCACCTTGACCCTCAGGTCCCTTTCTTGTCCGCTGCTCTCCAGCAGGTCAGTCCATGACCCTGGCGAACACCACAGGGAAGAAGAACCCCATGGTGTCAATTTTCAAAGACAGCTTGGGGCAAAAGCAGGAGAATGTCCCAAACTGGGGTTGCTGGGTCCCTGAAAGCTGTGTCGAGGGTCACCAACATCACCCACAAGCACGATCCGTGTGGGCAGGAGGAAGCTAATTTTAACACCCGCCTGTGCCTGCAGCATCTGTGTGACACAAGGAGTCCCTGCAATGGATCAGGTGTCCTGGGGGGGTGAAAAGCAGCAGTGAGGGCTGAGCCCCATGAGATACCCACAACAACTGCAGTGGTGGGGCTGGGGGATATGGGAGCAGCTGCCTGAGACAAGTGGAGCTGGTGGTGGGACTGCAGCCCCTGGTCTGGGGCCAACAGCTGTCTCAGGAGACCTTGGAGGGGACTTTATGGGAGCTTTGCAGAGTCCCCTCACGCCTGTTCTGGTGGGGATGGAGGAGCAGGGGCACAGTGGGCATCTCCCCTTAGTTGACTCACGTGTGGGTTTGGCTACCTGACACCTCTCTGTGTTTTTAGGGCTTGAAGATGTGACCCACAAAGGACAGTTTGACACAGCACGGCCAAGCAGATCACACCTTGTCATGGGAAATGATGTCTGCTGCTGGGAGAAATGGGTGGACAGGGGTGACTTTTCCACTCTGGACCACTGGGAAAAAAACAAATCCCACCAAGTCTGCTTCTCAAACTGCCTCAGGTTGCCCCAGGGGAGGTTGAGGTTGGCCCTGAGGACCTATTTCTTCCCCACAAGGGTTCTCCAGGGCCGTGGCGGAGCTCCTGTGTCTGGAGGGGTTGCTGGGACAACAGTTGGACTCCATAGTCTTAAAGGTCTTTTCCAGATGAAGGGGTTCTGTGATTCTCTTATCATGGACTGAGCACACGGGACCTTTCTGCTCCCGTCTGAGGGCAGCTTTGAGCAGCAGAGTGAAAAATCACCCCGAAGGACCTTTCTTCAGGTGGACATCAAAGGCCTGAAGGAGGTGGTGAGGATGAGCAGTCAGTTGGGGATCAGGTTAATGCTCCCCCAGCATCCGCCCTCAGCCTGAGGAACTGGGAGGGAAAGGGTTAAATACACCCCAGGTGGCCCAAACTTCAGGTCATGGGGGAAAAAAACCCCAACAAACCAATCTCACCTGGAGTCTGTCCAGTGCTGGAGCCCCCAGTACAAAAAGGACATGGAACTGGTTCAGAGGAGGCCACGAAGGTGATCAGAGGGCTGATGCCCCTTTGCTGTGAAGAGGCTGAGGGAGATGGGGCTGTCCAGCCTGGAGAGGAGAAGGCTCTGGTGGGACCTTCCAGCAGCTTCCAGTACCTGGAGGGTCTGCAGGAAACCTGGAGAGGGACTTTTTACGAGGGACTCAGGTGATAGGACAAGGGGGGTAGGCTCAAAGAGGGGAGATTGAGATGAGGTCTGAGGCAGAAATTCCTCCCTGTGAGGGTGCTCAGGTCGTGGAACAGGTTGCCCAGGGAGGTTGTGGCTGCTCCATCTCTGCTGGCAGTGTCCGAGGCCAGGCTGGACGGGGCTGTGGGCACCCTGGTCTGGTGAGACCCAACCACGGCAGGGAGCTGGGACTGGGTGATCGCTGAGGTCCCTTCCAACCCAAACCAGTCTGTGATTCTATGACTCTGTGTGTGTGCTCACGTGCTGCGCACGTGCATCTGTACCTGCATCCATGCATCTGCCAGCTTGTGTCTCCATGTGCAGCTGTGTGTGCCCACCTGTGCACGTGTGTGCACGTGTGTGCGTGCAGGCCTGCGGGGACGTGCATCTCAGTGCTCAACTATGTGAGTTTTATGTGTTGGTGCACAGGTACCTGTGTGCATGTGTGTATATGAATGCATCTACTCATGCAGCACATCTGCATATGTGTCTGCACACGCATGGACGTGTATCCGTGCACACAGTTCTGCGATTCCAATGTGTTTGTGCATGTGTGCCTGTGTTTGTGCACACGTACCTGTCTGTTTGCATGTGCCTACCTGTGCAGCACGTTTGCACATACGTGCCTGCTTGTTCATGTGTGTGCACGCATCAACACGCATTCCACTGCCCAGGTTCACGAGTCCAAGCATTGGTGCGCAGGTACCTCAATGCATGTGTGTGTGCATGTCTGCCTGTGCCCACTCATGCAACACTTGTGTGCACACGCCTGTGCATGCTCGTTCACGTGTGTACATGCATTCCACTGCCCAGGTTCACGAGTCCAAGCATTGGTGCGCAGGTACCTCAATGCATGTGTGTGTGCATGTCTGCCTGTGCCCACTCATGCAACACTTGTGTGCACACGCCTGTGCATGCTCGTTCACGTGTGTACATGCATTCCACTGCCCAGGTTCACGAGTCCAAGCATTGGTGCGCAGGTACCTCAATGCATGTGTGTGTGCATGTCTGCCTGTGCCCACTCATGCAACACTTGTGTGCACACGCCTGTGCATGCTCGTTCACGTGTGTACATGCATTCCACTGCCCAGGTTCACGAGTCCATGAGTCGGTGCACAGGTACCTGCGTGCATGTGTGTGTGCAGGTCTGCGTGTGCCTGCTCGCGCGGCGCTCGTGTGCAACACTCACACAATCTCACACACACTACACGTGACCCCTTGCACACCCGTGCCGTGAGAGCAGAGCGTACGCTGGGAGCAGCAGGAGGAGGAGGACAAGACTGAGGAAGGACGGG
>VXBP01001795.1:25175-95636 GCA_013400115.1 Rhinopomastus cyanomelas | reverse complement strand
TCCCCACCACTCCTCCCTGTACGAGCCCAGGCTGGTCCCCACTGGATGTGGTGTGTGCTGTGTTGGCCCTTTGTTCTCGCTCCATCCTCGCCCCGGGCCAGCGCTGCGCTCCGCTCGGTGCGTGACACATGTCCCCCCCAGTAGCATCCCCGAGGAAGGGAGGCTGTGCTTCTCGCTTGCATGAAGGGAGACGTGCATGCCTGTTGGGGCTGATCATTTCCCAGTGTGATTCTTCTCTTTATTTTCCTTTATTTCTCTTTTTTTCAGTTGGTTTCCTTCTTCTTTTTTTTTTTTTTTTTTTAAAATTCCAAATCATTACAGCCAGAGTAAATTTTAGTAATTCAAACTGACTGTAACTTGACTTTTGGAAAGGCTTTGAGATCTNCAGATCTTCTGCCAGTACGAAGCGGAGCCGCTCGGTCGGTCGGCTTGAAGGACCCCGCGGTAAATCTGGTAACGCAGGGAGCTGCTGGCTTAACGGCAACGAGGCGATTTATCATCCGCATCGTATCTTGACCTGTCTCGTTAGACACGCGTCCTGACGAGAGGAAACGTCTCCCCGCGCCCACCCCAGCCTCACACCCTTGTTAGTCAGTCACCACCAGGCTTTGGTAGCTCAGAGCCCCATCCACGGTTAATGACTTAATTCCTCTGACACCCCCACCCCGAGCCTCGAGGAGCCACCTGGTGCAGGGAGAATAATCATCTTTCATTTTAGCGTCGCGGGGCTGAGGAGGTCCAAGATGAGTCAGTCACGTGTGGTGCCGGTGGTGGTGGTGCTGTGGGTGTGGAGGTACCTGCAGTGGTTTCTGTAAAGCCTGTAGAGATGCCTCCAGCTCCAACCTGGGCTGCTTTAAATAGCTTCTTTCCATGACAGGGAGATGGATCCTGCCAGACACATGCAAAACAGGCTTTAGGGTTCGTTCATATGAGGGCTGCCTGAAGGTCCTACAGTCATCCACGTGCTTTTGGTGAAGGTCCTACGCTCATCTGCGTGCGTCTCATGAGGGTCCTACGCTCATCCGTGTGCATTTGGTGAAGGTCCTACACTCGTCCACGTGTGTCTGGTGAAGGTCCTGCACTCACCCACGTGTGTTTGGTGAAGGTCCTGCACTCACCCACGTGTGTTTGGTGAAGGTCCTGCACTGTTTGGTGAAGGTCCTACACTCATCCACGTGTGTCTGGTGAAGGTCCTACACTCATGCACTCGTGTTTGGTGGTGCTGAGTGGGACTGAGCCACCTCTCACACAGGGCTTTGGGGTGGTCCCACCATTCTGAAGGTAAAACAGGTAGTTGGTCCCATTTTGCACTTACTGGGAAGTGGCCAGCAGAGGCTATCGAAGGCTGGTCTGGACTTGCCTTGCTGTGGGCAGATCTGGCCTTGCGCAAGGGGGTTGTTTAAGAACTGGTGAGTTGGTGCTTGAGGGAGGAAGCAAATGCGGCCGCAGAACTGGGTGGTGGGTTTCAGGGGTGTTTTCTACCAGAGCTGCTCTGGTGTGCGGTGGAAACATGGTCCTTATGCACCAGGACTCTGCTGTAACCGCCTCGGTTACACCCTGCTCCTCACTCGGGGACAACTGCGAAGATGGAGCATGTCCGGCGTAGGTGTGGGCGCCCTGTCCTCCCAAACCTAGAGGAGAACCCACCAAGTGCCACAGGGAATGCGTGTGACATCCAAGATGGGTTCATCCCTCTCCACTGACCAGACACAGGATGGTCACAGCTGCTGGTGGAAGGGGAAGGGAGGACAGCTCTTCTGTGGGGCGCAGTGTGAGGGCATGGGCGACCCCTCCAGCTTGTTTTAACCCAAACCCAGTGCTGAGGCTGCCTCGTGTCAAACCGTAAGGTTCTTTTTCTCCAGAGGTGTTCAGAAGGGGATGGGTGCTGCAGCAGGTTGTTGGGAGAAAAACCTTTCCCAGCCTTAACCTGAGTGCACTCATGTTGGGAAATAGTGGGGACGGTGCAAAAGGTCTTCTCCTACGCTTAGGTCATCTTTGAGTTCCCTAAGTTCTGAGACCAGAGCTGGTTTAGCAGCTGGGACAGGTGTGGTCTTCATCTTTGAGATCTGATCGATGCTGATCAATATCTAAAGAGTGGGTGCCAAGAGGATGAGGCCAGACTGTTCTCAGTGGTTTCCAGCAACAGGACAGGGGGGCAACTGCTGCAAACTGGAAACAGGTGGTTCCTCCTGGACATGAGGAGAAAGAACTTTGCTGTGAGGGTGGCAGAGCCTCAGCTCAGGCTGCCCAGAGGAGCTGTGGAGTCTCCTGTTCTTGAAAGAGCCCAAGCCCACCTGGATACCATCCTGGGCAACCAGCTCTGGGTGCCCCTGCTGGAGCCGTGGGGTTGGACTGGATGATGTCCAGTGGTCCCCTCCAACCTCGGCAGTGTGGGATTCTCTGATGGCACCACCACGTGTTGTGACTCCTGTGCATCTCGCAGTGTCTAGGTGTTTCTGCCTGAACCTGCAGCTCCTGGAGCTGCGTGGTGGCACGAGGCTTCTCGGCTAAAGGGTAGAACGTAGCGCAGAGCTTCAAATAGCTGCTTCTGGAGGACTTCATCCCAAAACTCAGGTCAGCTGCAACACTCCGGAGGTTTTTTAAGCCAGTGTGGTGACCTGGGATGAAGAAGGGCAACATGTGGCCGTGGTGGGGTCAGGACAGGGACCTGCAGGTGGGCAGTGAGGAGGGGGCTGAGGCCCAGTGAGGAAAAAGGTCATTTCCTCACTTTTTGGGGTTCAGTTTGGGGGAACAGAGCAGGTCATTCCACAGGCTGGCAGAGGGGTTGTGGTTTCTCAAGTGGCTCTGCACAGGACCCTATGGGATAACCCTGAATTAAATCCTTGTGTGATCTTGTCTTCTTCCTAAAAGTCCCTGGGGTCTTGCTCCTAAACCTTCCTGGGGTCTTGCTTCTAAACCTCCCTGGGGTTTTGCTCCTAAACCTCTTTGGGTTCTTACTCCTAAACCTTCCTGGGGTCTTAGTCCTAAACCTTCCTTCCTGGGGTCTTGCTCCTAAACCTCCCTGGGCTCTTGCTCCTAAAACCTCCCCGTGGTCTTACTCCTGAACCTCCCTGGGGTCTTAATCCTAAACATTCTTCCCTGGGCTTTTACTCCTAAACCTCCCTGGGTTCTTAGTCCTAAACCTCCCTGGGGTCTTGCTCCTAAACCTTCCTGGGGTCTTGCTCCTAAACCTTCCTGGGCTCTTACTCCTAAACCTCCCTGGGTTCTTAGTCCTAAACCTCCCTGGGGTCTTGCTCCTAAACCTTCCTGGGGTCTTACTCCTAAACCTTCCTGGGTTCTTAGTCCTAAACCTCCCTGGGGTCTTGCTCCTAAACCTTCCTGGGGTCTTGCTCCTAAACCTTCCTGGGCTCTTACTCCTAAACCTCCCTGGGGTTTTGCTCCTAAACCTCTTTGGGTTCTTACTCCTAAACCTTCCTGGGCTCTTGCTCCTAAACCTTCCTTCCTGGGGTCTTACTCCTAAGCCTTCCTGGGGTCCTTTGGGACTGGCTGAAATCTCCCCCTAAAATAAACCGAGGAAACCCCAACCCTCAGCAAACAGATCCCGGTGTCGACAGGGACTGAGTTCCTGTGCTGGAGAGCTCAGGTGGGCAGAAGACCTCAGAGCTTGGCAGCATCCAGGACGAATGGAAGGCAGACCTCTGCTGCCTTCACGTCTCCCCACCACCTTTGCTTAACCCTTTGTGCTCCTCCTCTCCCAGGACCTTTCCTCACTCACTTTCATGCCTGCTGGTCCTTTACCAGCAGCGGCTGGGTTGGGCTGGTTGGCATGTGCTGCCATGGATCCCTCCTGGTAAGTGTCCTTAACCCCACTGTTTTCTCTCCTTCCCCTCAGGAGCTGTAAAGTGTGCCTGTGGGACAGCTGCGTGTGTGTGGGCTGCAGATTGGTTTGAGTGACTGAGATCGGTGGGGTCAGGAGCAGAGCCCCTGCTGGGAGCAGTGCAGATGCAGTTTGTGGGGAGAGGCAATAAAGGGCATCTGGGTGCCTCTAGGCCGGGTCCTTCAACGCGAGGATACGCCTCTGGGGAGATGTTTCGATGAGAAGAAGGACCTTGGTGGCTCTGCCTCTTGGAGATGCCATCTCCGAGCGGTCTTGCTTGATGATGACACCCCGAAGTGTGTGTGACCATCAGCTTAGCTGGGGTTCATGTGATGCTGTGGTGATGTGGTCGGTGTCAGGAGGATGGAGCCAGGCTCTGCTCAGTGTCATCTGGTGATAAGACAAGGGGCAGTGGGTGTGAGCTGGAACAGAGGAGGTTCCACATCAGTATGAGAAGGAACTTCACAGTGAGGGTGACAGAACAGGCTGCCCAGGGGGGTTGTGGAGTCTCCTTCTCTGGAGATGTTTAAGTCCCACCTGTATGTGTTTCTGTGCAACTTGATCTAGTTGATCCTGCCGTGTCAGGGGGATTGGACTGGATGATCTTTCGAGGTCCCTTCTGATCCCTAATGGTACAGGGGTTGCTCCTCCATCTTCTACAGGGAGCAGCTGTTTCTCTAAACGAGGAGAACCTTGCCATGGCCACCTTCTGGGACTTCTTTAAGGGAACCTTGAGTAGAACTTTCACTGGGTGCATGTCCAGGGCTGACTTAGGAGCTGCTCTGCATAGCTGCTCTTGTCTCTTTCTCTCTGGGCTTGGGGGTGACATTCAGGAGCACAGTCCCTCAGGCATCTGTCACGCTGCAGCTGCTCTGGTGGAGGGTGGGATGGGGAGACATTCCCGCAGCAAATGTGCCTTCTGCAGCTGCATCCCATGTCGTGTCTCAGGGCTTTCTTGTTCTCTCAGTGGCACCTGACTCCTCCTTGTCACGCTGCTGGCTGGAGGTAGTGACATACCCAAAGGGGTCCTGGTGTCTTTGGAAGCTGTGGTGGGTCTGTTAGGAGGCACCAGTTCATGAGGTCTTGCCCGACCGGCCTGTCTTCTTGCTTGAAGACAGGGTGTCCACAGGCAGAAGGAGGCTTTATCTTCTGGTTTTTTTTGGTATCAGAGGGAGACCCTGTTCTCACGCAGAGCTGTGTAGGATCTTGTTTGTCTCAAGACCTTGAGGCAGTGGAGGATGTTTGTCTGGTCCACTCAGGGCCGATTACCATCATGTGGTGGGAGCTGAAGCTTAAGTTATCTCTCTGGTGAACCCCAAACCTCAGCGAGCAGCAGCTGGTGTCAGAAGTGAGCTCTGAGCTCGTGGCAAAGCCGCCTGGACATGGGATCAGACACCCAGCTGGAGAGGTCTGAACTTGCCCGTGTGTGCACTAAAGCCCAAAGAGCTCCTCAGTGTCTATCAGAGCTCCTTGGCTTTTACACCGGGATGAGTCAGGTGAGAATCAAGTGTGAGGTTTGGGTGGTTTTTTTAATTAACCCCCCCCCACCTCCAAAAAAATGCAGCTGGCAGCAAACCACAGTCTGGAGGGGTTGGTGATGCAGGCACCTCTTCACAAGGGGTGGGCGATACAGGCACCTCTTACATGAGGACTGGTGATGCAGGCACCTCTTTCATGAAGGGTTTGGAGATGCAGGCACCTCTTACATGAGGGTTTGGAGATGCAGGCACCTCTTACATGAGGGTTGGTGATGCAGACACCTCTTACATGAGGGGTTGGTGATGCAGGCACCTCTTACATGAGGGTTTGGAGATGCAGGCACCTCTTACATGAGGACTGGTGATGCAGGCACCTCTTTCATGAAGGGTTTGGAGATGCAGGCACCTCTTACATGAGGGTTGGTGATGCAGGCACCTCTTACATGAGGGTTGGTGATGCAGGCACCTCTTACATGAGGGTTGGTGATGCAGGCACCTCTTACATGAGGGTTTGGAGATGCAGGCACCTCTTACATGAGGGGCTGGTGATGCAGGCACCTCCCCAAGGCCGATGCAGGCACCTCCCCAAGGCTGTTGCCCTGCTCTCAGCCCCAGCGTGGCAAAGCAGAGGCTTTCAAATCTCAGGCACCATCTGAAGGTAGCGGAGGTGTTAATGGTCCCGGAGAGGTGTCCGTCAAGCCTGACACTTTCCACAACCTCCAAGCTGAGAGGAAGTAAAACCCAACCCACCAGCTCTAGCCTCTCGTTTGCCCGTCGGGGCAGGAGCTGTAAATCTCTCCTGTTGTGGTTTGCTGACTCCACGCTCCCCTCGCGCGTGGCGCGGGCTCCAGCGCTCGTAGCCCTCCAACTTCATTTATAAATTCACTTATCAGCTTTCATTAGTCATCCCCGCTAATGATTCCCGGGCAAGGAAATTTGTCATTTGACGTCAAAAGGCAGATTAAGGGACTTTGTAGAGCCTCGGGAGACGGGCTTCGTGCGGCACCGGAGCTCTGGTGGTTGGCGTGTGAGGCTAATGCTGTGTCTAACGTGCATCTGCTGCTCAGAGGATGGGTGATTATTTCACATATTTAGCAGAAAACAAGGGGTTTCTCGATCATGAATGGAGCCGTGTTTCCTGCAGGCTCTGCAGGATTATGAATCACTGAGCTATAAACATCTTGCCGCCTGGTTTTGCTTTGCCGTGGTGGTAAACCCTGGAGGGTCGGATCCTGACAGCTCCCTGCCTCCTCCTCGGGGAGATTCTTCTTAACTGGTAGCAAGGAGTTTCTCCAGTGGTTGCTGGAAGGGGTTGGCAGCAAATTCAGCTTCACTCAGGTTAAAACTCAGCTCATTTGGGGTCTGCTGTCCCTGATGAGGGGTGTGAGGATGCTGGTGGGGTCTACAGGTGGGTGTCTCAGGCATGAAGAGTCATCTTATCTGAGAGTAAGAAGTTTCTTCAGTGGTTGATGGAAGGGAACAAGAGTGAATTAAGCTTCACTCAAGTTAAAACTGAGGCTTGGGGTCTGCTTTCCCTGATGAGGGGTGTGAGGGTGCTGGTAGGGTCTACAGATGGGTGTCTCAGGCATGAAGATCCTTCTTAGCTGAGAGTAGATTAATCACAGAACATTAGGGATTGGAAGAGACCTCAGAAGGTCATCCAGACCAACTCCCCTGCCAGAGCAGGTCCTCCTAGACCAAGTTGCACAGATTAAGACGACATTCTTCTTAACTGAGAGTAAGAAATTTCTCCAGTGGTTGCTGGAAGGGAACAAGAGTGAATTAAGCTTCACTCAAGTTAAAACTGAGGTTTGGGGGTCTGCTTTCCCTGATGAGGAGTGTGAGGGTGTTGGTAGGGTCTGCAGATGCTCGGGCATGTAGGTGGATTAGAAACCTTCATGATATTTACTCAACGCATCTGGAAAAGTGCAGGGTTGGACTGAAGGCAGGTGAGATGTGGCATCCTCAGGGACTCGTCCGATCTTGCATCTGGGCAAGAACAACCCCGGGTACCAGGATAGGCTGGGGACTGAGCTGTTGGAGAGCAGTGGAGGAGGAGAATGAGACCTAGGGGTCCTGGTGGACAGCAGGGTGGCCAGGAGCCAGCAATGGCCCCTTGTGGCCAAGAAGGCCAGTGGCATCCTGGAGTGGATCTGCAAAAGACTAGTTAGCAGATCAAGAGAGGTTCTTCTCCCCCTCTACTCTGCCCTGCTGAGACCACATCTGGAGTATTGTGTCCAGTTGTGGGTCCTTCAGTTCCAGAAGGACACAGAGCTGCTGGAGAAAGCCCAGTGCAGAGCCACAGAGATGCTGAAGGGTGGGGAACATCTCGCTGCTGAGGAAAGGCTGAGGGAGCTGGGTCTCTTGAGCTTGGAGAAAAGGAGCCTGAGGGGTGACCCCATGGATGTTTGTAAATGGGGAAGGTGGGTGTCAGGAGGATGGAGCCCAAGGTTAGGACAAGGAGCTGGAACAGAGGAGGTTCTACCTCAATCTGAGAAGGAACTTCTTCCCAGTGAGGGTGACAGAGCACTGGAAGGGGCTGCCCAGGGGGGTTGTGGAGTCTCCTCTGCAGATGTTTAAAACCCACCTGGCCGTGTTCCTGTGTGACTTGGTCTAGGGGATCCTGCTCTGGCAGGGGGATTGGACTAGATGATCTTTTGAGGTCTCTTCCAATCCCTAATGTTCTGTCATTTAGGTCTGTCACGATGAGGCTTTGCAGATGTCAGGATCAACAAGGGCGTTGGAAGAAGCCTCAGCTGCTATCTGTGATGTCCTACAGATCTCTGAGGGCTAAGATGAAGAATAAGGAGGCACAGAGACAGCTTGCCATGAGAGGGGCTTGGTCCTACAAGGCTTTTTAATAGTTAATATCTTGACTGGACGCAAACCTATAAAAGAAACTCCCATCCTGTGCTGGCTGCCTCCAAAGCCCCTCTGCAGCCCCAAGCTACGCTTGTTCCCTGCTCCTCTGGGCAGAACCTCCTCCGAGGAGAGCTGCAGGCAGCTGTCTGTGAAGCTGAAGAGATAAAATTTTATCTCTCCTGTCCCAAAAGCATTTTCTGAGCTGGGCTTGCTCAGCCCTCACTGGCCTGAGATGGGAACACTCCTGGAGTCATGGAAAATAACAGCAGGGACTGCAAGGAAGAACTGCCCATCATAAGTGCACATCAGGTTCATGATGACCTCAAGAACCTCAAAGTGTTCAAGTCCATGGGACCAGATGGGATCCACCCACAGGTACTGAGAGAACTGGCAGATGAGGTTGCCAAACCCCTCTCTATTCTATCCCAAAAGTCATGGGGTTCTGGTGAAGTCCCCACCGACTGGAAAAGGGGAAACATAATTCCTGTTTTCAAAAAGGGGAGGAAGGAGGAACCAGGGAACTACAGGCCAGTCAGTCTCACCTCTGTGCCCGGTAAGATCATGGAGCAGATCCTCCTGCAGGCACTGCTGAGACAGGAGAACAGTGAAGAGGTGATTGGGTACAATCAGCATGGCTTCACCAAGGGCAAGTCCTGCCTGACAAACCTGGTGGCCTTCTATGAACAGGTCACAACATTAATGGATGAGGGGCAAGCGACTGATGTCATTTAGCCAGACCTGAGCAAAGCCTTTGACACTGTCCTGCACCACATTCTGGTCTCCAAGCTGGTGGACCATGGGTTTGATGGGTGGACCACTAGATGGGTAAAGAACTGGCTTGATGTACGCACCCAGAGAGTGGATGTTGATGGATCCATGTCCAGGTGGAGGCCAGTGACAAGCACAGTCCCTCAGGGATCAGTCCTGGGACCAGTCTTGTTCAACATCTTTGTCACTGACATGGACAGAGGCGTTGAGCAAGTCTGCTGACAACACCAAGCTGTGTGGTGCAGCAGACACACTGGAGGGTAGGGATGCCATCCAGAGGGACCTGGACAGGCTGGAGAGGTGGGCACAAGCCAACCTGACTGGGTTCAACAAGACCAAGTGTAAGGTCCTGCACCTGGGTCGAGGCAATCCTAAGCACAAATACAGGCTGGGTGGTGACTGGCTGCAGAGTAGCCCTGAAGAGAGGGACTTGGGGGTGCTTGTGGACGAAAGGTTCGACATGAGCCAGCAATGTACACTTGCGGCCCAGAAGGCAAACTGGATCCTGGGCTGCATCAGGAGAAGTGTGGCCAGCAGGTCGAGGGAGGTGATTCTCCCCCTCTACTCCACTCTGATGAGGCCCCACCTGGAGGACTGCATCCAGTTCTGGAGCCCTTACTACAGGAGGGATGTGGAGATGCTGGAGCGAGTGCAGAGGAGGGCCATGAGGATGATCAGAGGGCTGGAGCACCTCTCCTGTGAGGACAGACTGAGAGAGTTGGGGCTGTTGAGTCTGGAGAAGAGGAGGCTCCCAGGTGACCTTCTTGTGGCCTTCCAGTATCTGAAGGGGGCTACAAAAAGGCTGGTGAGAGGCTTTTTAGGATGTCAGGTAGTTGACAGGACTGGGGTCAATGGAGCAAAGCTGGAGATGGGTAGATTTAGACTGGCTGTGAGGAGGAAGTTCTTCAGCATGAGAGTGGTGAGAGCCTGGAATGGGTTGCCCAGGGAGGTGGTGGAGGCCCCATCCCTGGAGGTGTTTAGGGTCAGGCTGGATGGGGCTCTGGCCAGCCTGATCTAGGGTGGGGTACCCGTGCCCATGGCAGGGGGGTTGGAACTGGATGATCCTGTGGTCCCTTCTAGCCCAGACTGACTGTGTGACTTGGTCTGGGTGATCCTGCTGCGGCAGGGGGATTGGACTGGATGATCTTTCGAGGTCCCTTCTAATCCATAAAGGTTCTGTGATTCTACCTCATGACCGGAAAACTTCAGTGGGAACCTGTGGAGGGCTGACCTTGGCTGGACACCAAGTTGTGGTGCTAATCAGCAGGGTAGAGGGGGAGGAAGTCACAGAGCTGAACCTGGTGGGTGAAGATACAGGCAGTTTAGCAAACCAAAGGCACCACGAGGAAGCAAAGTGAAACAAAGGGGTTGTTCTCCGCCTCCCACTAACAGGTGATGTCCAGACACTTCCTGAGAGGCAGAGCAGGCAGCAGTTGCTCCAGAGGACAAATGTGGTAACAAACACCCCTCGTCCTCCTCCTTTCTCTCAGCTTCTGTTGCTGAGCAGATGTTGCTGGTATGGAGCAATCCTCTGGTCAGCTGGGGTCAGCTGTCCTGGCTGATGCCCCCTCATGTTGCCCAGCCCCAACCTACTGGTGGGACTGGAATGGTGGAGAGGCAGTCTTGCTGCACGGTGGGCACTGCTCAGCACTGGGTGGTCACTGCTTCCCCCACTGCTGCAGGGAAAGTTAACTCCACCTCAGCTGGACTCTGTGTAGAACCTGGGATAAGGGTTGTGTCATGGGTTAAGTGCAGCTCTGGGAGATACAGGTGGGTGGCTGGGGGCTGCAGGCTGACCTACACCCTCTGGCATTGTGATCACCTTCGTGTGGGCAGGCTGGGTGAATCTGGGTGGCCATGAGGTGGATGGAGATGGAGGTAGGACCTCTCAGCCTTCCAGTCTGCAAAGGCTGAAGGGTGACCCAGAGCTCAAAGAGTTGAAAGGAGCTGGGAGTGTTCATTGACAGCTGAAGATGAGCCAGTGTGTGCCCAGGTGGCTGAGGAGGCCAGCAGCATCCTGGCTTGTGCTTCCAAGCAGGAGCAGGGCAGGGATTATCACGCTGTGCTGGGTGCTGATGGGGCCCCACCTCGAGGACTGGGGTCAGTTCTGGACCCCTCGCTCACTGCCAGAAGGACAGCCTGAGGGGCTGCAGCTGGTCCAGAGAAGGGCAATGGAGCTGGGGAAGGGGCTGGAGCACCAGTGCTCTAATGAACAGCTGAGGGAACTGGGGGGGTTGAACTGATGCAAACGAGACTCCAGGGAGACCTTCTGGCTCTCCACAGCTCCCTGAACTTCAGGACATTGGAGTGAGGTGGGGGTCAGTCTCTCTTCCCCAGGAACTTGTGATAGAATAAGGGCAACCAGCCTCAGTTTGCCCCAGGGGAGGGTGAGGTTGTCTCTGAGGATCAATTTCTTCCTCAGGCTTCCCCACGCCTGGCCCAGGCTGCCCAGGGCAGCAGTGGATCCCTGTGCCTGGAGGGGTTGCAAAGCTGTGGAGATGTGGGGTGTGGGACAGGGGTTAGAGCTAGACTGGACTGTGATGGGTTAACAGCCTTTTCCAGCCTAAGTAATTCCATCCCTGCTCTTATCAGAGCAACAGCAAAACACACAGTCCCTCCTTACTGGTCCCTCCTTACTCTTTCCTTGGTTAAGTTAGTGGTGGCCAAGCTCCTGCCTGTGGGCTTGCTCCTTGCACCAGTGAGGTGGACACAGAGCGCTGCATGGGAGCTGAGCCCCGGGACAAGGGGTGTTTTGTCCCAGCAGGAGCAGCAGGAGGGAGCTCGCAGCGATGGACCAGCAGCTCAGCTGGTGGCACCTCTGCTGACCTGAGCTGCTGGCAACCAGAGCCGCGTGAAAGCGGAGAGGTCTGTTTTCCAGCTGAAGGCTGTTTCCCAGTTCACCAGCTGAAACCTCATTTTCCTGGAATTTGAGTGGGTTTTTTTGTCAGTAGAAGTTGTGGGGAGTCTTTTAAACGACAACATGGACCACAGCCCTAGGAGTGAGATGCTGTCCCATGGCAGAACCTGGGCTGCAGGAGTAGAAACAGCTCATCCTTGTCTCCCAGGTGGTGTTTTGCACAGAAGCCCTTGAGATGTTTCTGTGCCTGGGGGGTGGTTCCAGTGCTCTGGTGCTTTGGAAGCACTAGTCTGCCCCTGGTCTTGGTGTCCTGGTGTTGTGAAACCATGTTGTCCTCCTCCTGTGTGGAGATGAGGGGTTTGTCTTATCAACAGGAAATGCTTTGGTTCAGTGCAGGAGAAAGGGACCCTGGGGTCCTGGTGGACAGCAGGGTGGCTGNCCTGGAAGGGGCTGCCCAGGAGGGTTGTGGAGTCTCCTTCTCTGGAGACATTTAAAACCCACCTGGATGTGTTACTGACTGGATCTAGGTGATCCTGCTGCATCAGGGGGATTGGACTGGATGATCTTTCAAGATCCCTCCCAATCCCTAATGATTCTATCATATCCAGGCAGGTTTTAAATGTCTTCAGAAAAGAAGACTTCCCAAGATTATCCAGTCCAATCCTTTGAGACACAGCACTTGCTGCCCTTCAGCAAATGCATTATGAGGCTGGTTGAATGCCCCATGTGAAGTCCTCCTGACCAGCACTTCTGTTGGTATGACCTTCACTTTCCTTCCTCAGGCACCACAGTCTTCCTCAAGGTGGGTGCTGGCCCTGGCCTCCGACCTGTTGGAGGCACTTGAGGTGTTCAAGCACAGTGGTCTGGGATGTGTTGGTGGAGTGGAGGGTAAAGCAGTGCTCTCCATGGGACAATGTGTCTAGAAGGTATGGGACCTCCTTGCAAACTGTGTGTGGTCTGGAGGGATGAGCAGTGTGAAGAACAAGTGCTGTCCTCCTCCTGCTGTGCTAGTGGATGGTTGTGACTGATGCTGGGATGACTGGTGTGAGGAATGGTTTGTCTGGTAGCCAAAGGCATGATCGTGCTGGTCTCTGGGGCACCAGCACAAGTGGTCACAGCTTTCTGGCCTCGCCATGGGCGTGGGGATGCATCAATGCCCCTTCCCAGTGCCGTGTGATTCGAGTAGGAGCAGGGTGATGGACAGCTTTGCAGACACCCAGCTCACTCACAGCATCCCCTGGGGTTGGGAAGGGATGACATCCAGGGCAGGATGAGACCCAAAGGCAGCTAAGAGGTGCTGGGACCTTCCTGCAAGCCAGGGGAGGAGGGATGTTCCAAGTTATGACTCAACTAACCCAACCTGGAGCTGCTGTCTCCACAGAGGACTTGGGGGAGTCCTTTCTGAAGCCAAGCCCTTGGAGGTAAGTTCAATGGAGAGGGTTGGCTGTGCAGAGCTGGCACCGTGTCCCCTGAGCCGAAACACTCCTCTCCAGCCCGTTAACAGACTCAGATCCCATTTACTGTTCGTTGTTCCCCCTTTTTCCTCACAGTATAAAGGACAATCCCATTTCTAGTGGTGCCACGGTGACGGCACCTGTGCGTCGTGGCAGGGAGCTGGAGCTTTGAGGAAAGCCAACAAACACAGTGGAACTTTGGTTGAAAGAGAGGGAAAAAGGGATAAAAGCCCAGAACTCAGCTCTCCCCCTCTACTCCGCCCTGGTGAGACCCCACCTGGAGGACTGCGTCCAGTTCTGGAGCCCTTATTACAAGAGGGATGTGGAGATGCTGGAGCGAGTGCAGAGGAGGGCCACGAGGATGGTCAGAGGGCTGGAGCACCTCTTCTATGAGACCAGACTGAGAGAGTTGGGGCTGTTGAGTCTGGAGAAGAGGAGGCTCCCAGGTGACCTTCTTGTGGCCTTCCAGTATCTGAAGGGGGCTACAAAAAGGCTGGGGAGGGGCTTTTTAGGATGTCAGGTAGTGACAGGACTAGGGGGAGTGGAGCAAAGCTGGAGGTGGGTAGATTTAGAGTGGATGTGAGGAGGAAGTTCTTCAGCGTGAGAGTGGTGAGAGCCTGGAATGGGTTGCCCAGGGAGGTCCTCTTGCTTGAGAACAGGGCATCTACAGGCAGCAGGAAACTTTATCTTCTTTTTTTTTTGTGTCAGAGGAGGTCCCTGTTCTCACGCAGAGCTGTGTAGGATCTTGTTTGTCTGAAGACCTTGAGGCAGTGGAGGGTGTTTGTCTGGCCCACTCAGGGCTGATTATCATCATGTGGTGGGAGCTGAAGCTTAAGTTGTCAACCACCAGGGAGGTGGTGGAGGCCCCGTCCTTGGAGTGTTTAAGGCCAGACTGGATGAGGCTCTGGCCAGCCTGACCTAGGGTGGGGTGTCCCTGCCCATGGCAGGGGAGTTGGAACTGGATGATCCTGTGGTCCCTTCTAACCCAGACTGACTCTGTGGCTTGGTCTAGGTGATCCTAGAGAAGATGAGACTGAGGGGTGACCTCATTAATGTCTATAACTATGTGAAGGGTGGGTGTCAGGAGGATGGAACCAGGCTCTTCTCAGTGTCATCTGGTGATAGGACAAGGGGCAGTGGGTGTGAGCTGGAACATAGGAGGTGCACATCAGTATGAGAAGGAACTTCTTCCCAGTGAGGGTGACAGAGCACTGGAACAGGCTGCCCAGGGAGGTTGTGGAGTCTCTTTCACTGGAGATGTTTAAAACCCATCTGGATGTGTTCATGTGTGACTTGGTCTAGGCATCAGGGGGATTGGACTGGATGATCTTTCGAGGTCCCTTCCAATCCCTAATGATTCTATGAAAACGCAAAATGTTTGTCAAGGTTCAGACATCAGGAACCCAAAGTAAAGGTGCTTTAGGTTCTTACTGATGCTTGATGTGAGGAGTCTGGTCCCCACATCTCCAGGGCTTTGGAGCTGGCTGTGGTGCAGACCTTGAGCCGTAGGAATGTCTCTCTCCGTGTGTCCGTGTGAATCCCTCTTTCCTCGGTGGCTTTGATCTCGACGAAGATCTGGGCTTAAAGCTCCTGGCAACTTCACATCTGGGGGAGAGGTTTCAGCTGAGCTGTGTGGTAGAGGTGCTGGGTGATGGGGGGGAAGGAGGGCAACACGGTGGGAAGACCAGTAGACTCCCAGGGCTGTGTGTGTTGGACCAGACAGCCAGGGAGAAGCGGCAAGAGAGGGAGACATCCCACACTGTGGGAAGGGGATGCATCTTGGTGTGGCTTAGGAGAATCGCAGAGCTACAGGACTTGGGACTGGAAGGGACCTCAGAGATCATAGTATCACAGAACATTAGGGACTGGAAGGGACCTTGAGAGGTCATCTAGACTAATCCTCCTGCCAGAGCAGGACCACCTAGACCAAGTCACAGTTCCAAGCTCTCACCAGGTTGCCCACAGCCCCATCCAAGCTCTCCTTGAACACTTCCAGCGATGATGGAGCAGCCACAGCCTCCCTGGGCAACCTGTTTCAGGGACTCAGCACCCTCACAGGGAGGGATTTCTCCCTCAGATCTCACCTCAATCTCCCCTCTTTTAGCCTGAACCCATCTCACTTGTCCTATCACTACACAACCTGATCAAGAGTCCCTTCAGCTTTCCTGCAGCCTCCTCTACGTGCTGGAAGGCTGCTCTGAGGTCAACTTAGAGCCTTCTTTCCTGCCTGAAAACTCTCAGCCTGGCCTCATCATAGCAGAGGAGTTCCAGCCCTTGCATCGTTCTTGTGGCTTCCTCTGCTCTGCTCCCACAAGTCCGTGTCTTTCATGTCTTGTCAGTCTCAACCACATCCATGGAGAGCTCCTGGCCCAGGTGCTACCAGCTCACCTCTGCATTTAACACTTCAAGCAGGTTGATGGTAGAGAGGCTTTGCACAGCTGCAGTGTTGCTACCCCAAAACAGAGAGCAGGAATGCACATCCTCCATCAGAGCAGAAAACCTGAAGCCTGATGTCTCAGAGGGAGGTTCAGCACCAACACAACTTCTGTCCCGCTGTAAACTAAGTGTGATTCCACCACAGAGTGTCAGGAGCTGGGATTTTGCCCATCTGGCTTTCTGTGTGAGGGTGGTCAGGGCTTGGGAAAGGTCTCCAAGCACCTCCTCAGGGCTGATTTGCAGATCTGCCAAATCTTGGGCAATTTCTGAGCTGTTCAGCACCTTCTGACGGAGCTCAGGTTGATCTGCTTGGTCAAAATGCTTCTTCTGAGTGGAGGACCAGCATTAAAGGCTTTGTTGACCATCTTCCTCAAAGGCATGAGGAAGATTTTTGAAGGGCAGGTGTCAGGAGGATGGAGCCAGGCTCTGCTCAGGGGCACCCAATGATAGGACAAGGGGCAGTGGGTGTGAGCTGGAAAAGAGGAGGTTCCACATCAATCTGAGCAGGAACTTCATGATGAGGGTGACAGAGCACTGGAAGGGACTGCCCAGGGTGGTTGTGGAGTCTTCTTCTCTGGAGACGTTTCAAACCCTCCTGGCCATGCTCCTGTGTGACTGGATCTAGGGGACCCTGTTGTGGCAGGAGGGCTTGGACTGGATGATCTTTCAAGGTCCCTTCCAACCCCTAGTGTCCTTTGGAGACATTTAAAACCCACCTGGCCATGTTCCTGTGGTGCTGGATGTAGGGGATCCTGCTGTGTTGGGGGGATGGCACTGGATGGTCGTTTGAGATTCCTTCCAATCCCTAATGTTCTGTGATTCTGTGTGATGTTAGAAATTCAGCTGGCAGCTCAGCTGGCGTTCCAGAGGCACTGAGCCTTACTTAACATCACCTAGAAGTTCAGATACCAGCTTTAATTCCCTTTTGTTTGTAACTTGGACCTCTGAGGACTCAACAGATATTGTGGCTTGGACAGATGTTGGGTGTTTCTGCTCCCCAGAGCTGGGCTGAATGCGAAGGACCCCTTATAACTGCTGCTAGTCTGTCTCCGAGGAGGTAGCTCTCAGACACCCGACAGACATTATAGGGGTTGGTGTTGATCATGATGTGTTATTTCAACTCTGGCAGAAGTTTCCTCCTGAATCACAGGTTGGAAGAGACCTCCAAGATCATCCAGTGCAACCATCAACCCAATCCCATCCTGCCCACTAAACCCTGTCTCTTAGTGCCAGGTCTACGTGGTTTATTTGAACATCTCAAGGGATAGGTGATTCCACACCCCCCCACCCTGGGCAGCCTGTTTCAACCCCTGACCCCTCTGTCAGGCAGGAAATTTCTCCTGATGTCCAACTTCACCCTTCCCTGAGGCCGTTTCCTCTTGTCCTATGACTGGTGACCTGTGATAAGAGACCAGTCCCCACCTCTCTACAACCTCCTTTCAGGTGGCTGTAAAGAGCAATAAGGTCTCCCCTCAGCCTCCTTTTCTCCAGGATGAACAATCCAACAACTCCAGTTCCCCTAGCTACTCCTCATAAGACTTGTTCTCCTTGCTCTTCACCAGCCTTGTTGCCCTTCTCTGGACCCACTCCACCTCCACAATGTTGTCCTTGTACTGAGGTGACCAAAACTGGACCAGTACTCGAGGAGAGGCCTCATCAGTGCCCAGTACATGGGAACGATCCCTTCTCTACTCCTGCTGGCCACACTATTGCTGATCCAGATGCTGCTGGCCTTCTTGGCCACCTGGGCACCCTGCTGGCTCCTGTTCAGCTGCTGTAGAGACCTTTTCCATGTTGGTGGTGCTTTCATGGAATCATAGAATCATTAGGGATTGGAAGGGACCTTGAAAGACCATCCAGTCCAATCCCCCTGCTGCAGCAGGATCCCCTAGATCCAGTCAGTAGGGATTGGAAGGGACCTCGAAAGATCATCCAGTCCAATCCCCCTGACACAGCAGGACCACCTAGCTTTCAGAGCTGTAATGAGGAGGCAGGTCCCCAGCTGCCCCAGAGGATCCTCTTGAATTACCAAAGAGCATCTTCCACTAGCTGATAGGGCTGAAGAGTAATTCAGTTGAGAAGGAGCTGACCATGGAGATCTCTAGTCCAGCTTCCTGATGGTTAAGTGTCTCAGGGTCTTGCCCAGCCAAATCTGGGATATGTTCAAGGAAGGAGAGGACACACCTCAGTGACTGCCTTCTTGTCAGCCATCCCACCCTCTCTTAGGTCTGGATGGTGCCCTGCCATAAAATCCCATGCTGGACACTCCTTTTCGTTCTGCACTAGGGTTGTTCCCTCCAAATAAGGGGAATTTCCATGAGTGGGGAGATCCACATCTGCGTGGGGAAGATCCCACACCACCGTGGTCCTGGTGGAAGGTGAAGCAGAGACTGTCTCTCACCCAAACTCTGGACATGCTCTGGCTTATAGGATCACAGAATCAGGGGAGTGGACCATCTCTCATATGAGGACAGGCTGAAAGAGTTGGGGCTGTTCAGCCTGGAGTAAAGAAGGCTCTGGGGGGACCTTCTTTTGACCTTCCAGTAACTGGGAGGGGCTGACATGAAGGCAGGAGAAGGTCTTTTCAAGAGGGTTTGTAGGGACAGGACAAGGAGCAGTGGGTTCAAGCTGGGAAAGGAGAGATTGAGGCTGGATATTAGAAACAAGTTCTTCAACGTGAGGTGGTTGATGGCTGGAGTGGGCTGCCTGGGGAGGTGGTGGGGGCCCCATCCATGAAGTCACTTAAGGTCAGGCCTGATGAGGCTCTCAGCAACCTGACCTGGGTAGAGTTGTCCTTGTGTGGGGAGGTTGGACTAGATGACCTCTAGAGGTCCCTTCCAACCTAGAACATTCTATGATTGAAGCTGGAAAATCCCTCTGAGCTCATCCAGCCCAGACCAGGACCTACCATCACCACAGTGGCCAGACCAGGGCACTAAGGGCCACAGCCAGGCTGTCCTTCAACACCTCCAGGGATGGGGACTCCACCACTGCCCTGGGCAGTCCAGTCCAGGCTCTGATCACCCTTTCCTTGAGGAAGGGGCTTCCTAACATCCAACCTAACCCTCCCTTGGCAGCTGCAGACCCTGCCCTGTCATGCTGGGAGAGGCGCCCAACTCCCACCTGACTACAACCTCCCTTCAGGGAGTTGGAGAGAGGAAGAAGATCCCCCCTGAGTCTCCTCTTCTCCAGGCTATTTGTCCTGCCCAAATAGCACATGTGTGCTCGAGTGGGCAGTGGGCAGAGCATGCTGACCCCCAGCTCCACACATCCCCAAGGTCTTCCCTAAGTGCTTTGGTGCCCACCTTCATTCCTCCATCTGTACAATGCAGCAGCACCCATCTCACAGATCATGGGGAGCAAGAGAGGTGCAGATGGATCTCCTTTTTGGTAGACTTGAAAAACACACAAGTGGATGGGGAAAGGTGGGTTTCTGGTTTTCACCCTCCTCTCTGTGGTCACTGTCAAGGAAACCTGTTACAGGAGGTGTCTGGAGGATTGTATTTAGCCGTAAAAATGTGGTCAGATACCTCTGATTTTGTTCATAGAATCATCAAGGTTGGAAAAGACCTTCAAGATCATCAAATCCAACTGTCCACACTACAGCTCCTATCCACTAAACCATCCCCTGAACCAGCAAGTCTGACCATTGTTTTTGCCTCCCAGTTACCCCCAGTCTCTGAAAAGATGCTGTTGGGCGCACAGCTGGTTAGAACTTGGGTAGCGACACACCCAGCTTCAGCAGAGCAGCTCCTGCCTTCGGCCCAGGTCAGCTTTGTCTCCACGTTGTTGTGTTAGCTGGTGGAGAACGTCCTCACCTTGACACCAGTCTGCTACAGACACGAGCTGGCTGATTCTTGAGTTTGGGTTAATTGTGCTAGAAGTAGGAAAAGTGTTTTCTGATGGGTTGGAAGGTCCTGCAGTAGGTCCTGCCTTGTCTCGTGGGTGCAGGTAGCTCTACAGCAGGTGTGAGTGGGTGTCAAGATGATGGAGCCAGGATTTTCTCTGTGTCATCTAATCACAAGACAAGGGGTTAAGGGTGTGAGCAGAAACATGGGAGGTTTCACATCAATATGAGAAGGAACTTCTTCATGGTGAGGGTGACAGAGCACTGGAACAGGCTTCCCAGGGGGAAGTCTCCTTCTCTGGAGATGTTTGAAACCCATCTGGCAATGTTCCTGTGCGACTTGAGCTAGAGGATCCTGCTGTGTCAGGGGGATTGGACTGGATGATCTTTCAAGATCTCTTCCAATCCCTAATGTTCTGCGATTCTGTGGTGGACCACCACCCATGTTGGAAGGGGTTGGGAACATGATAGGATGAACATTTTCATCACTCGTGTCTCTGCAGTGCAGCTGCCAGCTCCTCAAAGCTGCTTCCCAGTCAGGTGCAGAGCCCAGAGGGTGGCTGTGGGTGTCCCAGCACCCAGTAGGTCTAACTGAGATGGACTTATCCTGACCTGACATTCATAAGACCAGCAATAGGATCTTGGTGGATCTTTACGTCCTCTGCACCCTCTCTGCAGCCAGGCAGTGGATGAAAACCCTTTAGAGCTGCTCATGAAGTGAGGGGCAGAAGCAGAGGTGAGGGCTGGGAACAAAGACGAAACAGCTCCGCTGGAACCTGTTTCATGCTTTTTAGGGGTTTTTTTAATGGATTTTGTGTTTTTCTCCCCTCTTCTTGGCTCTACCCTTCGATCGCGGCTCGCGCGGATTTGTCACAGGTCAGGAAAGCTTAAGCCGCGATTTGTAGAAGATGAATGGACTCTAAAAATCAATTTTGAGGTCCCCAGTGTTGGTGGGGTGCCCATCACCTCGTCCCGGTGCTGCCCGGGTTCCGGCGCCGCTTGTCATTAGGTGGCACGGACGGCATTCGTTACGGGGAGGCTGAGCCTCGCCGCCCGCTAATGGAATCGAGCTGCCTGACCTTGACGTGTGGCTGGTGTTTAATTTGGAGCTTCTGTGGACACCAGCAGACTGTAAAGGCAACGAGGCAGCCCTGGCGGCGCGGAGCCTTCAGCCCGGAGAAGACAGCAAAACAAATTAGATTGGGCAATCAGCACAAATAATTGGCACCCAGAGGTCACACGTGGAGCTGAAAGGGTGTTCTTTGTGGGCTCACGACAACACGCGTTCCCGTGGGACCTGGTGTGCTGCAGGGATCAGCGTGACTCTGTTTGTCCAGGACTCATCAGGTTGACCATGAGCCAGCAATGGGCCCCTGTGGCCAAGATGGCCAACAGCATCCTGGGATTGATTAGAAGGGATGCAGTTACTACATCAAGAGTGGATCTCCTCCCCCTCTACTATGCCCTGGTGAGACCACATCTGGAATGTTGTGTTCAGTTCTGGGCCCCTCAATTCCAGGAGGACACAGAGCTGCTGGAGAGAGTCCAGCCCTGGTGAGACCACATCTGGAATCTTGTGCCCAGTTGTGGACTCCTCAGTTCCAGAAGGACACGGAGCTGCTGGAAAAAGTCCAGCCTTGGTGAGACCACATCTGGAATATTGTGTCCAGTTGTGGGCCCCTCAATTCCAGTATCACAGTATCACAGTATCACAGTATTATCAAGGTCGGAAGAGACCTCACAGATCATCAAGTCCAACCTCTCACCACAGAGCTCAAGGCTAGACCATGGCACCAAGTGCCACGTCCAATCGTGCCTTGAACAGCTCCAGAGTTGGCGACTCCACCACCTCCCTGGGCAGGCCATTCCAGTGGCCAATGACTCAGAGCTGCTGGAGAGAGCCCAGCGCAGAGCCACAGAGATGAGGAAGGGAGTGGAGCATCTGGCTGCTGAGGAAAGGCTGAGGGAGCTGGGTCTCTTTAGCTTGGAGAAGAGGAGACTGAGGGGTGACCCCATGGATGTTGATAAATGTGTGAAGGGTGGGTGTCAGGAGGATGGAGCCAGGCTCTGCTCAGGGTCATCTAATGATAGGACAAGGGGCAGCGGGTGTGAGCTGGAACATAGGAGGTTCCACATCAGTGTAAGAAGGACCTTGTTCCCAGTGAGGGTGACAGAACACTGGAAGGGGCTGCCCAGGGGGTTGTGGAGTCTCCTCTGGAGATGTTTAAAACCCACCTGGCCATGTTCCTGTGTGACTTGGTCTAGATGATCCTACTGTGTCAGGGGGATTGGACTGGATGATCATTCAAAGTCCCTTCCAATCCCTAATGTTCTGTGATTCTGTGACTGGTGGGAAATGCTGAGATGCTCTGGTCCCACTCAGATATGAAGCATATCCAGCTTCATGGCCATCACCATCACCCCTTGTGGTCTCCTTTGTTGTGCTGAGATGCACAGGCCCTGTACACTGGAGATCCTCATCCATGGGGTCTCTCCTGATGCAGACATCGCCCCATGGGATCTCTCTTTGCAGATACATTGTGTTACCTGCAACTACTGAGGTCCCTACAGTTGGTATCTGGGCTTTGGGTGGTCTCCTGCTAAATCTCTCTGAGAGTGGATGTGGTTACCCCCATGGCTGGTGCTCCACTGGGAAGTGCAAGCAGCAGGTTTAATGTGTTTAACAGGACATGTGTGAGGAGACTGAGGACCTTGCACAGATCTGGGATGCTTCCTTCGTGAGGTTGCTGGTACAGCAAGGTCACAAGATGGGCTTTTTAGGGGCTGTTTTCATAGAATCACAGAATGGTTTAGGTTGGGATGGACCTCAAGGGTCATCTAGTTTCAAATCCCCTACCATGGGCAGAGACACCTCTCACCGGACCAGGTTGCCCAGAGTCCCCATCCAACCTGTAGCTCAAGGCATTAGGTTCTACCTAAGACACAGCACTGGCCACCTGCTGCCCTGCAAGCACTAAGGACCAAAGAGATGGGTAAATGTGTGGCCTGGGGTCTCAACCGAGTTTATTGCCCATTCCCCTCTCTCCATGAGCCCCACTTGCCCCTCGGTGCAGGAGAGTGGACAGCTGAGGTCTAGGCAAGGGGTTCCCAGCATGGGGCTTCTACAGGAAATAGTAAAACTGGAGCAGGTTTCTGACAGGGGAAAACCGTGGTCTCTGCTCAGTGTGGAGAAGATTAAGACACCTCTCTGGAGACAGGAGGAAGCTCTGGGCCGGTGTGGTGTCAAGCAAGGAGATAGAACTCCACAATGTCCAGCGTTGTAGAATGTGCTTGTTGTCTTTTGGGAAGGAAGTGTTTCTGTGAGACACAAGAATGGCAGATACAGATAAAGCTGAGCTATCTTCATGTCTATCTGCTATCTGCTGCCCACCTCCCTAGGGCTGATGTAGCACCTTCCATGATGCATCTTCCCACTCATGTCTGTCTGCAGTCTGCGGGGCAGAAAACTACCCGAGGCCTGTAGGGCAGAAATGGTCCATGCAAGTCAAGACAGCAGTATCTGGGCTGCTACTGGTAGAAACTCATCTCTGCTCTTCTTTGGGTCATCTTACTAGCAGTGGTAACACGTATGGAAGCCCTGGGTGAGGTGCTATCTGTAAATGCCCTGCAAGCATGTGGTGATGTTGGACAGCTTGGCTTGGTCATAGGGGAAACAGTGAATTCAGTCCCCAAAGCAACACCGTGTGGGAAGGGAGCAGCGTGGCACCAACCTGTGGTTGTTCAAACACCTTTTCATAGAAGACATGGAGAGGAGGGGGTCTGGCCCTGGTTCCACCAGCCACCACTTCTAGAGCTCAGGGCAGTCCTCTGCCCAGTTGCCATCTCTTCCTCTGAAAAACAAGGTCCATACATAGAATCTTGGGGTTGGAAGGGACCTCCAAAGGTCATCTAGTCCAAGATCTAGTCCCTGCAAGAAGCAGGGACATCACTCACTGGACCTGCTTGCCCCAAGCCCTGTTCACCATCACCTCTGTCACCATGATGGGCAAACACCTTCCCATCCTCCCTGCCTGCCATTTAAGCACAGGAGCAGCTATTCTGGGTGCCCTGTGGTTCTCCACGTCACACAAAGCCTGCTGGAAGGCCTTGTGGAGGAACCGAGCTCGAGCAAATTTCAGACGGTCTCACAGACGATGCTGAAAGGTCAGAGCAAGATGAAGCAGGAGGTCGTGTGCGGTGCTGCAAGCCTCCGCTAAATATCAGCCGAAGATTAGCCCGTCCTCTCCGAAAGGCCAAGAGCTGTACGGGCTCCGAGCCGCTTCCGCCACGCGTTCAGACCCGTGGCATCTAAAAATGGCACGAGCACCCCGTGAAAGACAGACAGCAAATTCAGGAGAAAATGTCAGGCTGGTGAGGTGTGTGAAGATGGATTTGGAAAATTCCTGGATCTGGGGTTGGTTTTTTTCTTTTAAAGCCAAAAGGGACTTGTAGATCATGTGCCTGGCTCTAATTAATTTGGCGTGCTGCCGGGCATCATCATCACAGTTTAATCAGCAGCTGGGAAGCAGAGTGTTGTTCATCTGCCAGCCTCCCGTCCAGGCGCCTGGGGATGGTGAGGGACATCCCTCTGCTAGATAGATCACAGGGGCATAGAACCAGTGTCTCATCCAGGTTGGAAAAGACCTTCAGGATCATCAAGTCCAACCCCCCCAACCACTAACCATCTACTGAAACACTGTTTCCCGCTGTGTTTTGAACCTGGTGGTGATGTCCACAACCAGCACTTGTTTGAAAATCTGATCTCATAAACCCTTCATCCAACATAAACGTTGCTGGTGCTGGAAATGTACTGGGTGGGGAGACACTGAATGGGCAGTGGAGAGTCTGGCATCTGGGCAAGAACAACCCCGGGTACCAGGATAGGCTGGGGACTGAGCTGTTGGAGAGCGGCAGAGGAGAAAGGGACCTGGGGGTCTTGGTGGACAGCGGGGTGGCCAGGAGCCAGCAATGAGCCCCTGTGACCAAGAAGGACAACGGCATCCTGGGGTGGATCAGAAGAGGGGTGGTTAGCAGACTGAGAGAGGTTCTCCTCCCTCTCTACTCTGCCCTGGTGACACCACATCTGGAATGTTGTGTCCAGTCCTGGGTCCCTCAGTTCCAGAAGGACACAGAGCTGCTGGAGAAAGCCCAGTGCAGAGCCACAGAGATGATGGAGGGAGGGGAGCATCTCCCCGCTGAGGAAAGGCTGAGGGAGCTGGGTCTCTTGAGCTTGGAACAAAGGGTTGACCCCATGAATGTTGATCAATAAGTGAAGGGTTGTGTCAGGAGGATGGAGCCAGGCTCTGCTCAGTGTCATTTAATGATAGGAGAAGGGGTGGTGGGTGTGAGCTGGAACAGAAGAGGTTCCACCTCAATCTGAGAAGGAACTTCTTGATGGTGAGGGTGAAGAAGCCCTAGAAGGGGCTGCCCAAGGGTGTTGTGGAGTCTCCTTCTCTGGAGATGTTTCAAACCCACCTGGATGTGTTCCTTTGCAACTGGATCTAGGTGATCCTGCTGTGTCGGGGTGATCGGACTGGACGATCTTTTGAGGTCCTTTCTAGTCCTTAATGCTCTGTGATTGTGTGAACTACGAAAAGCAGAGTCAAAGTGTCAGTTTAGCTGAGGGGTTAGGTCTTGTGAAGACCTCAACAAGACCTCTAGAAGGAAAGAGCTTCTCCCCAAGGCAACCAAACTTCTCCTGTTAGTATCATGCTAAATTAACTGTCAAGTTCCTCAGCTTTTGTGCTGATGTGGGTGTCTGGTCTGCCTGGGCTGACTAGTTCTCCTCCCATTCCCTCTGATGTGTGACTCGTATTCCTTCTGATGCGCGCACAACTTCCAGAGGTCATGGAGTTTGAGGAGCATCTTAACCTCACGCCCATTAAAACCACTAGAAATCCATACAAGACACCCCAAAACGTGAAATAACCCGTGGGCAGGAGGGAAATCCCACCTCATGTGTGATGGGGAGCGGGTGATCCTGAATATCTGTGGGTGGGTGCAGCAGGTGAATTGAAGAGTGCAGAAAGCCCTGGGGAGACACCTGTTCCCTGATGCCTTCCACCCCTCGAGGTGACAGCTTACTGTCTCCAATTGTTCCCGCTGGCTTCGGGAAGGAATGTAGCAGAGGCAACCTGATGCTACTAATGGGCTTCTCCAAGGGAGTTTGCTGGAGCAGCAGGGCTGTAGGCTGCCTGGAACAGACATGTGCTGGAGGCCACATCCCTGGAGCCATTCAGGGTCAGGCTGGATGGGGCTCTGGGCCATCTGTTCGAGTTAGAGATGTCCCTGCTTGACGTAGGGGGATTGGACTGGATGCCCTTTGGAGGTCCCTTCCAACCCAACACTTTAACGATCCCATGACCTCCCCACACCTGCAGTGCCGGCTGGTTGAGCCGAACGGCAGCGTGTGGGTTTCCAAGGTAGATGTAATAAAAGCAACATCCATCCACATGAGAGAGCAGAAACGTTTCTGTCTGAGCGGGCTCAGCAAAACCACTGTCAGGAGCAGTAAAAATCACAACAAGAGGTCAGCTCAGGTCCCTACTGAGTGGTTTGTGCTCAGTGGGAGGAGGCAGTTCTTTGAACGGCAGCGGCAAGCGGAGATAAACTTGCCTGCCATCGCCTTGGTAACCCTCCCTTCGGGTGACTTAAGGACTGCCTGGTTGGCTTTGTCGCCTGCTGAGAAGCACTGCCTTCTCCGAGCAGCTCCCCCAAGCCCCCACTGTTTTCTATCCATCGGTTCCAACCAAGGACTTGATGCAGTGCGAGGGCTCTAGACCTGGTACTGTTTCCCATCCTGTGATGACTGTGCCAACATTCGGTGAGACCTGGACAGGCTGGAGAGCTGGGCAGGGAGAAATTTGATGAAGTATAACAAGGGGGAGTGTAGAGTCCTGCATCTGGGCAAGAACAACCCCAGCGACCAGTATAGGCTGGGGACTGACCTGTTGGAGAGTAGTGTAGGAGACCTGGGGGTCCTGGTGGCCAGCAGGATGACCATGAACCAGCAGTGTGCTCTTGCGGACAAGAGGGCCAACAGCATCCTGGGGTTGGTTAATAGATCAAGAGAGGTCCTTTTCCCCCTCAACTCTGCACTAGTGACACCACACCTGGAGTATTGTGTCCAGTTCTGGGCCCCTGAGTTCAAGAGCGATGTGGAGCTGCTGAAGGGAGTCCAGCGTAGGGCAACAAGGATGGTGAAGGAAATGGAGCACCTCCTTTATGAGGAGAGGCTGGGGGAGCTGGGTCTCTTTAGCCTGGAAACGAGGAGACTGAGGAGTGACTTCATTAATGTCTATAAATATTTGAGGGGTGGGTGTCAGGAGGATGGAGCCAGGCTCTTCTCAATGTCTTCTAATGATAGGACGAGGGGCAATGGGTGTGAGCTGGAACACAGGAGGTTCCACATCAATATGAGAAGGATCTTCTTCACAGTAAGGGTGACAGAGCACTGGAAGGGGCTGCCAAGGGGTGTTGTGGAGTCTCCTTCTCTGGAGATGTTTAAGACCCACCTGGATGTGTTCCTGTGTGACTTGGTCTAGGTGATGCTGCTGTGTCAGGGGAATTGGACTGGATGATCTTTCGAGGTCCTTTCCAATTCCTAACGATTCTATGATTCTATGATGCCCAGTTTCCCTTGACCTGAACTACTGGGATGGGGAGAAGACTGAAAGAGAATAAGTCAAAGGAGGGATCAGATCTTGCTGCAGAGGTCCTCCTCCTCCCCTTCATCCTCCTTGTAGAATCACAGGATCATAAGGTTGACAAAGACCTTCCAGGTCATCAAGTCCAAACACTTGCCCTGCAACCCCCGAGCACTAAACCATCTTCTAAAACACCATGTGTGGTTGTTATTTGAAGTCCTACAGGGACAGTGCCTCCACTCCCTCCCTGAGCAGCCTGTTCCAAGGCCTCCCCACTCTTTCTGGAAGAAGTTTTTCCTGAGATCCAATCTGAACTTCCTCTGGTGCAACTTACACCCCTTTCCTCTTGTCCTAAAGTCTAGTCAATCTCTTTGTTCCTTCCATGGCAGCTGGAGAAGATATGACCCCAGGAGCTACAGGTTGTGCATGAGTCTCCCTCATCACTTGGCTGGGTTCCTTCTGGATTTGTCAGTAGTTTCTGTGTCTTTAATATTCACGAGGGTCAATCTTTTGGCTCTGGGGCAGATTTTGTGTTTGAGGCAGCTGGGTTTGCATCTTCAGACTGGTTTAGTTACTGCTGTTCTGCTGCATTCAAATAATCACAGAACATCAGGGATTGGAAGGGACCTCAAAAGATCACCCAGTCCAATCCCCCTGCCACAGCAAGATCCCCTAGATCCAGTCACACGGAACATGACCAGGAGGGTTTGAAACGTCTCCAGAGAAGGAGACTCCACAACCACCCTGGGCAGCCCCTTCCAGGGCTCTGTCACCCTCATTGGAAGAAGATCCTTCTGATATTGATGTGGAACCTCCTCTGTTCCAGGTCACACCTACTGCCCCTTGTCCTAATCAATAAAAGGTAAAGTAGAAGCCACTCAGTGAGGGCAAGGACAGGGTGTGCAGACACACAGCTGCCATCTGTCCAGCAGCAGGATGACGCCAGTTTGCGTGTATGTGCAGCAGACACATCTGGCACCAGCACCAACCTGATGTTAGGCAAATGCTTTCCAACCATGGACCATACCTTGTGTTTTCTTCAAGGATCCAGTGGTGGGGAGCTGTGTTGCATCTTCTGAACATGGTGGGGACAGGCTGATGTCTGGATGTGAAAGATGGATGTCAGGAGGATGGAGCCAGGCTCTGCTCAGTGTCATAGAACAAGGGGGGAATGGGAGTCAGCTGGAACACAGGATGTTCCACATCAGTATGAGAAGGAACTTCTTCACTGGAAGGGGCTGCCCAAGGGGGTTGTGGAGTCTCCTTCTCTGAAGAGGTTTGAAACCCGCCTAGATGTGTTCCTGTGTGACTGGATGTGGGGCATCCTGCTGTGTCAGGGGGATTGCAGTGGATGATCTTTTGAGGTCCCTTCCAATCCCTAATGTTCAGTGATTCTGTGATTCTCTGACTAGATGATCTTGTAAGTCTCTTCCAACCTTAAAGATTCTGTGATTCTGTTAACCAGTAGTGGGGAAGACCTTGCTGTGGTTGGAGGTAACTTTGAATTGTTGAATCATTAAGATCAGAAGAGACCTATCAGATCAATTCGTCCATCTCATAGTCCTGTGATGGTGTCACTGCAGTAGGAGGACACTTCTTCCTTGGGTGCAGTTGTGTGTGTAGTTTCATATGAGTGACTTTTTGATGAGACATCCCTGTAGGGGAAGGTTATGTTGGACGTGAGAAAATACTTCTTCCTGGAATGGGTCATCAGGCCTTAGAACAGGCTGCTCAGGGAGGGGGTTGAATCACCATCCCTGGACAGGTTTAAAACTCGTGGAGAGCTGGGGCTCAGGGACAGGGTTTAGCGGTGGCCTTGGGGCAATTGGGTTAATTGTTGGACTCGATCTTGAAGGTCTTTTCCAACCTAAATGATTCTGTGATTCAGAGCTTGATGTGATTTATGGCTGGTTGCTGGTTTGCTTCCAGCCAGAAAACTCCCTGTACCTCTCTAGCAAGAATTCCTTCCCTTGGAATCGGGGAGGCTGAGGTGTGGGAGTCTCTGTGCGTGCTGAGATGGAGAACTTGGCGAGAGGCCATTTAGGGGGAAGGCTTCCAACACCGTAGGAATGCGTTTCAGTCCTTCCTCCCAACAGATGGGGATGCGGTTCAGAGGGGACGACACGTGTGTCTGCATCCCGTGGAAAGGATGTTTCCCTAAGGTAACATCTGAAGAGCCCTTCTCAGGTCACGTTGCATGACCCTGACCCCAGATCAGTCCAGATCCCCATCCTGGAGCAACCTTCCCATTGCCAGCAGCATCCTCCTCTGTTTCTCACAGAAGTCCCTCCCCTGCAGAGAACGAAGCATTTGGATAAAGGCACCAGCTGGAGAGCAGCCCAGCACCCCACTGGGGACTCTCCAAAGTCTGGAGCTGACCATATGAGCAGAATCACTGCCCTTTCTCTCTGCTCCAGCTGAGGTGGACTCACGAAGGGTGGCCAAGCCCTCAGGCTGCTGGGAGCTTGCGGGAGGTATCCTTGGATGGTCTCAGCAGAGCAAACTCTGTGTTTGGGGTAGATGTGACAGAGCTGAAGTCCTGGTAGATACCTGACAAAAACCAACCCCAATCTAGATGCTGGTCTGCAACTGCTGTCTGAAGTCTGGAGAGATGGGATGTCACAAGGGCACAACTAAAGCAGTGATCCGTCCTCAGAACACCACTGATGTGACCCAGGTGGTCCTGCTGTGGGAGGGGGCTTGGACTAGATGATCGTTCGAGTTCCCTTCCAGCCCCTAACGTTCCATGATTAAAGGGCTCGGGGAATACTGCCACATCTTGACTCTTGGGGAGCATCAGGCTTTGTGTGGCAAAGACGGAGCGGTCCGGTGAGTCACCCCCAGAAGCATGGGGCCTGGCGCTGGCAAAGAGCATTGATCCCGTTACAGAGTGGACTTCAAAAGATATTAAAAATACCCCCCAGCCTCCCCTTGTTTCTGCTTTTCTGAATTTTGTCTGAAAACAGGGGAGAAAATTCCTACACATTTTCCTTTACCTGTTTAAGTGGTGAAGCCAAGAAGAAAGAAAGGGTTACGGGGTTTAAAGCTATTTGTCAGCAAACAAACCCACATCTGGGCTGGGTGCTTCCTTGCCAAGTGCTGGCCTCACCAGACCACAAACACCAGGAGCTACAACCCCCTCAAAAGTGGGGCTGATGGTGGGAACATCAGCTGAGGCTTAACTCTATCAGGGATGCAGGATGCTCATTGGGGTGTTTCAGAAGCTGACTGCAGGGAAGTGAGGTGCTGCCAGGGATCACAGAACATCAGGGGTTGGAAGGGACCTTGAAAGATCATCCAGTCCAATCCCCCTGACACAGCAGGATCACCCAGACAAGTCACATAGGAACACATCCAGGCGGTTCTTAAACATCTCCAGAGAAGGAGACTCCACAACCCCCCTGGACAGCCCCTTCCAGTGCTCTGTCACTCTCATTGGGAAGAGGTTCCTTATCATATTGATGTGGAACCTCCTCTGATCCAGCTCACACCCATTGCCCTGTGGAATCCGTACCTGCAGCATCCTACCTGGTTGCTGCTGGGCCACCTGTAGCCCTGCAAGATACTCTTGATGGAGTAAGAATGAACCTGATTTCTTACTCCCATTGTGGTGAGAAAGCGAGTCCCCTGCACTCAGCCTCCTCTGACTGTGGAGGGAGGGGAAAATATCCACAAGTGGGTGGATTTTCATGCCAGAAGCCACAGCTGTTGTCACCTTCTCCATCTTTCATCCCAGAATCAATTCCTGCCCGAGCAAGAGAACGTCTTTTAGGAAACCATCCCACCTCCTCTTTGCCAGCCCTGGTGATGAGGACGGGATGTTGGCTGTGGGTGTTTCAGCCCTGCCGGTGGGTTTTGTCAGGCTCAACACCAGGCTGACAAGCATCATCCTGCCCAGCTTAGGCTGAGCTGAACCCTGGTTACAAGAGGTGTTCCTTAGAGATCAGTGTTGGGACCACTTCTGTTTGACATCTTTATGATCTCAACGAGAAAATAAGATCCACCAGCAGCACATGTGCAGGTGACACCAAGCTGGGTGAGTGTGTTGGTCTGCTGGAAGGTGGGGAGGCTCTACAGAGGCACCTGGACAGGTTGGACTGATGGGCTGAGGCCAGTTGTATGGGGCTTAACAAGTCCAAAGCTGGGTCCTATACTTGGGTCACAACAACCCCCTGCAATGCTACAGGCTTGGGTGGCTGGAGAGTTGTCTGGCAGAATGGGACCTGGTTGTGCTGGTTGACAACCTGCTGAACAGGAGCCAGCAGGGTGCCCAGGTGGCCCAGAAGGCCAGTGGCATCCTGGCTTGGATCAGCGTGTGGCCAGCAGGGCTGGGGACGTCATTCTCCCCCTGTATTGAGCACTGGTGAGGCCTCCCCTCGAGTACTGGGCTCAGTTTTGGGATGCTCACTTCAAGACAGAGATAGAGGGACTGGAGTGGGTCCAACAAGGACCACAAGGATGGGGAAGGGACTGGAGAACAAACCTTGTGAGGAGATGGGGCTGGTTAATATGGAGAAAAGGAGGCTGAGGGGGGACCTTATTGCTGTCTACAGCTACGTTAAGGGTCATTGTAGAGTGGTGGGTGCTGGTCTCTTCTGACAGGTCCTTAGTGGTGGAACAAGAGGTAATGGCTTCAAGCTGCTCCAGGGGAGGGTTAGGCTGGATATTAGGCAAATTGTTTTCACTAAAAGAGTGGTCAGGGCTTGGAACAGGCTGCCCAGGGAGGGAGTTGAGTCACCATCCCTGGAGGTGTTTAAAGATCATTTAGATGTGGTGCTTAGACATCTGGTCTAGTGGTGACTGTGGCAGAGTAGGGTTATTGACTGGACTGGCTGATCTCAAGGGTCTTCTCCAGCCTGAACACTTCTGTGATCCTGTGATTACTTTCATCTCCCAATGTGGAGACACTGGTCTCTGCAGGGTGTATACATGGCACCCATGGGCTCCTCTCCAAGCCTCCTTCCTAGCCTTGGCATCAGCTTATTGCTACCACAGGACCCCACCTCCTGCTTTTCTTGCAGAAAACACTTGTGCCTTCAGGGGGTGATAGGGGGGTTGGACCTAGATGACCTCTGAGGTCTCTTCCATCCTAAACCACTCTGTGAGTCCATGAATCTGAGCTGCTGGGGCTTGGGCAGCTCTTTACTTGCTGCTAATAACAAGAATCCCTCTCCTTGGGGTTGCCTGCCACCTGCAAGTAGGACCTGTATGGTTTTGTCTTTGGATGGCTTCAGGTTTAGCCCTATAAAACACATTTTATAGGCTGTTCATAGAGTTTTCCTTTATCTATTCTTGCAGCAGAGATCAGTGACACGAACTCGTGCCAGGATCTCACGCAGAAGCATAAAGAGCTATTTCTGCTCTGAGAAGCTGGTGCTCCACTTGTACTTTGAACACAGACCTCTCCTGGGCTAACACATGCCCATTAACTTCAGGGCTGGGGAAGTTTAATGAATGGCCTGTGAGAAGAGGCCAGCACCCACCTCTCCACAGCATCCCATCAGGTAGCTGTAGACAGCAATAAAGTCTCCCCTCAGCATCCTTTTCCCCAGACTAACCAGCTCCAGCTCCCTCAGCTGCTCCTCACAAATTCCACAGGCAACGGGCTTCCAGGATCTTTGAGTTTTAGCCACAGAATTCTTACTCATGGAGTAAAAAGTGTGAATTGCCAGGATGTGGCTCAGCAGGACTCATGAGCTGAGGTTCTTCCAGACACACACGAGCTCTCCATGGGCGCCCACTACAGCTCACACAGCTTCTCCTCAGCCTTGGTTCTTGGGACGTACTATTGTTCTGGCTGCTGCTAGGGCATTGGGGATGCAAAAGGGATCCTGAATGTCACCTCCAACCAGTGCACAGTGATGGTGTAGCCTCCAAAGTCCTTTAGGACTTAAATTAAGAGGTCCAGTGGGGATTTGGAACTTGCAAGAGCTCTTTGGGTGCACTTTGTCCCTAGGCTGGGAGAGTCAGCTCGTGAGCTCGGGACAGGACCTGGTGGAGGGCTACAGGGATGTTGAACTCACTGCATCTCATGGGTGGTTTCTGCTCTCTGGAGAGACAGTCTTCATCTCTTACAATTTTCAGACTCTCCTGTCTTCTATCCATTGTCTTATAGGAGATGGACAGCTGCTGAACATCTCCTGCTGGCTGCCTTGTGGGGTGAGGAGCAGCTGAGGGAGCTGGAGCTGGTTAGTCTGAAGGAAGGGAGGCTGAGGGGAGACCTTTTTGCTGTCTGCAACTACCTGAAAGGGGTAGAGAGGTGGGGGTTGGTCTCACAAGGGACAAGTGATGGACAAGAGGAAATGGCCTCAAGCTGCACCAGGGGAAGTTGAGGTTGGTCATGAGGAGAAACGTCTTCCTGGAAAGGGTCCTCAGGCCATGGAACAGGCTTCCCAGGGAAGGACTTGAGCTGCCATCCCTGGCCACGTTCCACAGTCATGGAGATCTGGAGCTTGGGGAGAGGGTTTAGCAATGGCCTTGGGGCAGCTGGGTTAGTAGTTGGACTGGATGATCCTGAAGGTCTTTTACAGCCTAAATGATTCTATGATTCTATGACTTTTTGTGGTTTTTGGGTGGTCTCTAAAAAATCCAAGCAGGACAGAGTTGCAGGACGTGCTGCAGTGATGCCCTCTTAGTCCCACTGAAGGTCTCCTGCAGCCCAGCAAGCACCAAGTGCTGCACTTGTGGTATCTCTGCAAGGTTGTGGATGGAATCCAGAGACCTGTAATGTGGGATCAAGTGAGTATCAGGGTGATGGGGCCAGGCTCTTCTCAGTGGTGCCCAGTGACAGGACAAGGGGCACTGGGCATGAGTTGGAACCCAGGAGGTTCAGTTTGAACAGAAGGAAAAACTTTATCATGGTGAGGGTACAAGAGCCCTGGCCCAGGCTGCCCAGAGAGGCTGTGGAGTCTCCTCTGGAGAACCCCAGGAAACCCCATCTGGTTGTGTTCCTTTTTTACCTGCTTTAGGGCAACCTGCTGTAGCAGGAGGGTTGGGCTAGATGATCCAAGTTACACACCTTTCTTTGACAGCCAGCCTGACCCTTTGCTGCTCCTCGGGGCTCTTCTCTCTCCTTGAGGTTGGAGTTTTCTGTGGCATGTTTCTGCAGGTGCTAGGAGGAGAAACTAAACTTGGAGCTGTGCTCCAGTGTAAGACAAGTTCTGGTTTTGGGGCTCATCCAACCTCACACGCTGATCCCAGAAATCACAGAATCATTAGACCCACAAAGATGATGAAGGGAGCATCTCCCTGAGCATCTCCCTGAGGAGGAAAGGCTGAGGGAGCTGGGGCTCTTGATCTTGGAAAGAGGACACTGAGGGGTGACCCAGTTAATGTGTATAAATATGTGAAGGGTGGGTGTCGGGGATGGAGCCAGGTGTCAGAATGATAGGACAAGGGGTAATGGGTGTGAGCTGGAACACAGGAGGTTCCACATCAATATGAGAAGGATCTTCTTCACAATGAGAGTGACTTGGAAGGGGCTGCCCAGTGTGGTTTGTGAAGTCTCCTTCTCTGGAGATGTTTAAAACCCACCTGGATGTGTTCATGTGCAACTGGATGTAGAGGATCCTGCTGTGTCAGGGGGATTGGAGTGGATGATGTTTTGAGGTCCCTTCCAATTGTTCAGTGATTCTGTGATGGAGCTGCCACTGGCTATTTGCTGTGTCTCAGTGTGGGACATTGTGCAAGAGATAAAAGGTGGTGACAGATTAGAAGAGCAAAACAGACACAAATGAGCTCAATGCAGAGTAACCCATCTCAAAGAACCTTCTCTAATCTTCAGGAAATCTGCAGTGGTCTCTCCCTAGCAGAGGACTTCAAAGCATGTCAGGAACCTGTGGTCCAAAAGCCCTCTTTGATGACAAGGTGGGGACCTGGATGGGACTCTTTGCTGGGAATCCCTATTGATGGGATATGCAAAGGGTGAGGAGAAAGCTGTCACCAACACCTGTGGTCCTTACCCAGAAGAGCTGAGGTGAGAGGGGATGTTTGGGCTGGCACAGGACTGGGGTCCTGCTGCACTCCTGCCGTGTGAGGCAGAGCGGTCCCACCCCCTGTGTTGGGCCTGAGGACAAGCTCTGGGGCCCGAGTGCCCACAGGTTCAGACATCCTGGAGAACTCAGATCCCAGTTTGACCAGCACACCATGAGATGACACCAAGCAGATGCTCCAGTTCTAGAAGGGATCACAATGCCGTTTGCTTAGACAGGAACAGGAGACAGCTGACACCATCATCACCTCTTCCCATTAACAGCTTCTCCAGAGTAAAGTTAAAGCTGCATTTGGGTTTTGGACCCACCAGGTCTGGCAGCCTCTGCGTGGAAGGTTTTGGTTTGGGCTGTCACAGAGGCTCCATGAGTGATGCCGTGCGGCGCTTGAGACCCTGCCAGGTCCTTGCGTGGGGGTTTCTTCCCCCCATGGTTCTGGCTTTTTGCCTGTTTCTGGATGTCCTGCTTATCATCGTTGTGAGGAGGCAGCCGCTGTGAGTCCTCCAGCTGGTCATTAGGAGAGGTTGAGAGTGTTCAAGGCAGGTGATGAGAGGTTCCACACGTCTGGAGACAGGTTTGGACGCCGTGAAAGCCAGGAAACACTGGGAACCCAAGCACTGAGTTTCCCTTCCCAAACAACTGGCTGCAGCACATCTCTGCCCGTCAAAGCTGAAGGCTCCTGCGAGCACAAGCCAGCACGTTTGACACTCCCCAGGGCAAGGACAGGGCTTGCTGCAAGTGCTTCCCCATTGCCTTCTGCAGGCTGGGCCAAGCAATTGTCCTCTGTCACACCCAGACTTCACATTTTCATGTTTTTAGGTTTAGGATTCCTGGGTAGTTTTCCTGGTTTCCTTCCCCCAGTTGATTCTCCCATTTCCAGTTTGGGACTGTGGAGTCTCCTTCACTGGAGACGTTTAAAACCCATGTGGACGTGTTCCTGCGTGACTTGGTCTAGAGGATCCTGCTGTTGGCAGGGGGATTGGACTGGATCATCTTTCGAGGTCCCTTCCAGTCCCTAATGACTCTATGATTCTATGACTAGTTCACATCCTGCTAGTAATGGGGCTTGGAAGCAGGTGGTCTTTAAGGACCCTTCAAACACAAACCATTCTGGGACTCTATAACCATTAAAAGATGAGGTCTCCTGCCTCCACTGACCAAAGGGACTCATGTCCCCTTACAATTCCAACTCTTCGTGAGTTGAGTGGGTGTCAGGAGGATGGAGCCAGGCTCTGCTCAGAGGCATCTAGTGATAGGACAGGGGGCAGCAAGTGTAAGCTGGAACAGAGGAGGTTCCCCATCAATCTGAGAAGGACCTTCTTGCTGGTAAGGGTGCCAGAGCACTGCAAGGAGCTGCCCAGGGGTTTGTGGAGTCTCCTTTCTGGAGATGTTTTAAACCTGCCTGGACGTGCTCCTGTGTGACTGGATCTAGTTGATCCTTCAGTGTCAGGGGGATTGGACTAGATGATCTTTCAAGGTCCCTTCCAATCCCTGATGCTCTGTTATTCTGTGAAGGGCCCTGATGCTCTTTACCTTCCACACTGTATGGCATGTAGTGCAGACTTGGATTACACAGTTGAGATGGCTGGGATGAAGATCAGGGTGAAGAGGAGACCTCATCACTCTCTACAGCTACCGGAAAGGACATTGTGGAGAGGCTGGTGCTGGTCTCTCCTCACAAACCATTGGTGATAGAACAAGAGGGACTGGGTTCAAGCTACAAGAGGGTAGAGTTAGATTTGACATTAGGAAGAATTTTTTCACAGAAAGGGTGGTCAGACACTGGAATGGACTTCCCAGGAAGGTGGTGTCACACTATCCCTCNGAGGAGGTTCCCCATCAATCTGAGAAGGACCTTCTTGCTGGTAAGGGTGCCAGAGCACTGCAAGGAGCTGCCCAGGGGTTTGTGGAGTCTCCTTTCTGGAGATGTTTTAAACCTGCTGTTGAGGGATCTGGTTTAGGGGGGAACTTGTAAGACGGGGTAGATGGTTGGACTTGGTGATCCCAGTGATCTTTTCCAACCAGAGTGATTCTGTGAAGAGATGGGTTGCATGGCCAGTAAGCAAAGCCCCAAGACTAGCCTTCAGGTTCAGGTACTGGCCAAACCCTCTCTGTCCTTGGCAGCACCAGGGTTTTGGCAAAGCTCTGCAAATTGCAGAGCGGTCCAAAGCTGTTGGTGAGACCTAAGATGTGACCCCCATGCCTTTATCCTGGGCTTTGAGGACAAGTGATTCCAGCTAGCTGCTCATTCCCCATCCTTTGTGACACTTTCAGAGCCAACAGATGTGAGACACTTAATCAAAAGTCCTAGAGAACTTCTGCAACATCCCCCAGCACTGAGTTTCCTCCAAAGCCCTTTCCCTGGCAGATGCACCGACCTGGGTCCAAGCCCATGAGAAGCGAAGCAGTTTGGGGTGGAAGAGCTGAGCTGGGTGGGAAGAGGGGAGGAGTGAAAAATCTGGGGAAAACATTTTGTTTCAGAGCAGTTTGGCTTTTCCTCCCGGTGTGAGGATCCAAAACTCATAAATCCACCCCGGGACGCCGCACGCGAGCACAAAGCTGTAATTAAAACACTTTGCGAGGTACCAGCGCACGAAGAGGGATCTGAGCTCAGCATCGCTGCCCGAGCATTCCTCCCTCCTGCTCGGGGAGACACTGCTGAATTCAACAACGTTCCTGTGAAAAGTCCTCTTCAAATCAGCTCTTTACCCCCTTGTTTTTCCCCCTGAAGCAGTTGGAATAGAGTCTCGGGGGAATAAACCAACCCCAGCCCCTCGAGCAGTGCTGTGTGAACAGCTGTCTCTCTCCTGCAAGGAGCCCAGGCTGCCTGGATGGATCTTGTCACTAGCTCTAGCTTTGTCCCTGATGTAAACACACTGGTGATTGCCACGGGGGTTTTTTTGTTGAGTTCTGAGTCCAGGCTCTGGAAGGGGTCACGCTTCGGCTTGAGTGCGTAGGGGCTGCGTGTGGTTTCTTCCCAAGATGCGCAGGAGATGCTCTGCCTGGTGTTTTGGGGAGTCCTCATTGCTCTCTACAACTATCTGAAAGGACCTGGGGGTCCCAGTGGACAGCAGGATGACTATGAGCCAACAATGTGCTCTTGTGGCCAAGAGAGCCAACAGCATCCTGGGGTGGATCGGAATGGGGATGGTTAGCAGATCAAGAGAGGTCCTTCTCCTCGTCTGCTCTCCACTGCCGAGACCACATCTGAAGTGTTGTGTCCAGTTGTGGGTCCCTCAGTTCCAGAAGGACACAGAGCAGCTGGAGGGTGTCCAGCATAGAGCAATGAAGAAGGTGAAGGATGTAGGACACTTCCCTTTTGAGGAGAGGCTGAGGGAGCTGGGTCTCTTGAGCTTGGAGAAGAGGAGACTGAGGGCTGACCTCATTAATGTCTGTAAGTCTTTGAAGGGTGGGTGTCAGGAGAGTGGAGCCAGGCTCTTATCAGTGTCACCTGGTGATAGGACAGGAGGCAATGGGTGCAACCTGGAACATAGGAGGTTCCATATAAATATGAGAAGGAACTTCTTCCCAGTGAGGGTGACAGAGCATTGGAACAGGCTGCCCAGGGTGATTGTGGAGTCTGCTTCTCTGGAGACATTTAAAACCTTCCTGGACATGTTCCTGTGTGACTGGATCTAGGTGATCCTGCTGTGTCAGGGAGATTGGACTGGATGATCTTTTGAAGTCCCTTCCAATACCTAATGATTCTATGATTCTATGATATGGTAGAGATGTTGGTGCTGGTCTCTTCCCACAGGTCAGTAGTGACAGAAGCAGAGGGAAGGGCTTCAAGCTTCAACAGAGGAGGGTTAGACTGGACATCAGGAAGAAATTCTTCCAGTGGCCAGGCACTAGACTGGGCTGCCAAGGGTGGTAGTTGGGTCCCCATCCCTGAAAGACTTTAAAAGAGACTTAGAGTTGGGGGATCCCTTTTAGTGGTGACCTTATAGAGTAGAATTGATGGTTGGACTTGATGATCCCCAAGATGTTTTCCAACCTCAATGATTCCGTAAGATTCTTTATGTTGGGGACCACAGGCATGAGGCTTTGCTCCAGCCACGCAACTCAACTTTTAATAAGAGGCTTCATTAGGGTGAGAGGTGAATGGGATTGTACAAGCAAGCAGGGACAATCTGTGGTCTGTGGGATATGCATGTTGACGATGCTTCTGGGACATGCTGAGCTATGCTTTGCCATGCCTGCACAAAGGTCCTCTATAGAACTTGAGGTGAGGAGAAAGTTCTTCACCGAGAGAGTCATTGGCCACTGGAATGGCCTGCCCAGGGAGGTGGTGGAGTCGCCAACTCTGGAGCTGTTCAAGGCAGGATTGGACATGGCACTTGGTGCCATGGTCTAGCCTTGAGCTCTGTGGTGACAGGTTGGACTTGATGATCTATGAGGTCTCTTCCAACCTTGATAATACTGTGATACTGTGATACTGTGATAGAAATCCTCCAATAAGGGCTGTTGGGTGGCAGTGACCCTCAAACGCTTACAGGCTACACCTGAACACAGCTAAGCTGTTCCCCTAAACTCCTTCATAGTCCTTTTCCATTAAAGGCACTAGACTCTGAGTGGGAGGATGATAAAACCTCTAAAACATCATGTTTCCACCCAAGACCCAACCACATTCCACCAGCCTGCACAGACCACCCCTTTCCCTATTTCAAGGTCTCCATCCTGACTCGGTCCCTGCCTGGCTAAGCAAATGAAAATGCTTTTTGCCCATTGCTAACTGGTGCTGGAGCAACTGTCTGGTGCTGAGATCTGCTACCCGTCCCACAGTAGCCCTGGGCTGGGCTTGTGCTGGCCGCCTGTTATCTTTAGCACAGTCCTTGCCATTTGCCGTCAGATGAAATGAGAAAGCTTGATGGTGAAGGTGCTGAAAGTAGGGACAGATTCCTCGCCACCTGATAATGTTCTTTCATCTTCCTCTTCCATCTTCCTCACCCTGATCTTCTTACTCTGCAGCTTGTTGTCCTGTGCTGGGATGGGGGTGACATGGTGCCTCCCTCCATGCAAGACCACACAACATGTTAGTGCAGCTGAATACGATGTGGGCTTGGTCTGGGGGGTTATTTGTTATCCTTAGCCGTGGCACTTGGTGCCACGGTCCAGCCTTGAGCTCTGTGGTAACGGGTTGGACTTGATGATCTATGAGGTCTCTTCCAACCTTGGTAATACTGTGATACTGCGATAATTGACTGTAAGTCAATTAAACTCATTTAATAAGGATGTGTTCCCAAATAAAGTGCAGAGGGCTACAGGAAAGTTGGAGAGAGACCTTTTACAAGGGGCTCTAGTGCTAGGACAAGGGATGGGATCAAACTAAGAGGACAGATTGATATCTGAGGTAGAAATTCCTTCCTGTGAGGGTGCTGAGGCACTGGAACAGGTTGCCCAGGAAGGTTGTGGCTGCTTCATCCCTGAAAGTCTTCAGGGCCAGGTTGGATTGGGTTGTGGGTAACCTGGTCTGGTGAGAGGTGTCGCTGCCCACGGCAGGGGGTTGGAACAAGATATTCATCCCTTCCAGCTCAAACCAGTCTGTGATTCCATGGAAGGGTTAACATGTGGCAGATGGCACCAGGCAATTTGTGGCTTGTTTGTAAACACAAGTCCCTGTGCTGGTCCTTCTCAGTGCTCCTCATGGAACCAGAGCTCATCCGGTAGCTCTAGCCTTCACTCGCTCTATTCCATCAGGACCGATGCCGAGTTCCCACTGCATTGCTATCTCCAAGGAGAATTTTAATGCATGTCCAGGGAAACAAGCTGCAGGCGCCTGGGCTATTAAAAGCTTGGTGGTCTCTCTGCAGAACCCAGTGCTCAGAGACTACACAGATAGCTCTGATTTATGGGGCTTATCTGCCTCCCTAGGGCAGGAAGAGAGGTTGTGGTGGCTCTAATCAGGGCGAAACATCCGAGACGGCGTCTCCATCCCCTCCCAGGCCCAGCTGATTACAATGATCTTGCTAAAATCTGTCAGTGAGTGAAGCCAGTTCTCCTCAAGACCTTCCGTCTCCCTCTCCAGCTTGATGGCACTGAGATGTGTAAATAGCCCCAGTGTCCCCTCCAGCTCCAAAACCCCACGTGCTCACACACAGACTCAACACACTACCCAGGCTGCCTTACCCAGGGGAAATATCCCCTTGCATCACCAGCATGAGACAGGTTTTGTTCACCTCTCCATGGTGACTGGCCTCCCTGGGCTGCAGCTGTCTGCTTGAGATACCCCAGAGCCAGCTTGGGAATGATCCTGCGTCTCTCACCATCAGCTTGATCACATTGTCAATAACCTCACTGCTATGAGGAGAAGAGGTGGGAATGTTCTGCTTTCTGGGTGTTTCTTTTCATAAAGGCTGAAGCAGTCACAGAGTCATAGGATCATCAAGGTTGGAAAAGACCTTTAAGACCATCAAGTCCAACCCTGAACCACTAAACCATCTCCAGAAACACCATGGCTACTGGTTTGTTGAACCCCTCTAGTGTCTCTACCCCCTCCTTGGGCAGCCTTTTCCAAGGTCTCCCCACTCTTTCTGGAAGATTTTTTTCCTAAGATCCAACCTGAACCTCCCCTGGGGCGACTTGGTCTAGATGATCCTGCTGTGGCAGGGTGATTGAACTAGATGATCTTTCGAGGTCCCTTCCAATCCCTAATGTTCTGTGATTCTGTGATTCTTTGATTTCCTCTTGTCCTACCACTGGTCTGAGACCAGCCCCTACCTCTCTACAGCCTCCCTTCAGGTAGCTGTAGAGAGCAGTGAGGTCTCCCCTCAGCCTCCTATTCTCCCAGCTGAGCAGCCCCAGCTCCCTCAGCCTCTCCTCATTGGACCTGTTCTTCAGACTCCAAGTCTTGTCAGTCCACATCCCTCTGCAGGGATCACCCAAGGGTTTGCGACGGGACAGTGTTTGATGAGTGTGTGGGCGCGTCAAGACTTTCTGGGTGCAAAGTTAGTGGGTGGATAGATTTGCGTGTCCGTAGGCACCGTCAAATCCCAATTGATGATAGAGAAGAATCCCCCACGACCAGAGTACCCGGTGTGATTTCTGTGACTCAATGTCACACAGAAACACGTGACCTTGTGGTTAGCAGGGTCCACCTCAGGGTGTGAGGAAAGTGAGAACATTTCGCTCGATGGAAAAAACACCAAGTGCTTCAGATAACTTATAGAGACAACAAATATAACTTGTAGAACCGAGGAAAAAGGAGAGAGAAGTGAAAGTGAGAAAGCGGTGGTGAGGAGGATGTGATGAGTTTCCCTGTGGGTTCCTGCTGTGTTTGAAGCCTGCGTTGAGCAAAGGGTGGAGACAGCATGGTAGTGAGGAGCTGAGCAGGTTCTGCTCTCCGTGTGCCTGCATCATCTGTTGGCTTTCTAAAAACAAACCTATACCTCCTCGGTTGGAGAGCGCAGCCTGCAAAGCCATCTTCCAGCTATGTGTTTTGGGTGTTTGTGGAGAGCTGCTAACCAATAGAATCACAGGATGTGTTGGGTTGGAAGAGGCATCCAAAGGGCATCTAGTCCAACCGCTGTACAATGAGCAGGGCCATCGATCACAAGAACAGATTGCCCAGAACCCCATCCAGCCTGGCCTTGAATGGCTCCAGGGATGGGGAATCCACCTCTAGGTGTCCCAGGGATCCCCCACCATCAGATTCAAGAAGTTTTTCCTCATGTCCAGACTCAGTCTACCCTATTCCAGCTTAAAACCTTTGGAGGTCCCTTCCAACCCAATACGTTCGTGATTCCGTGATTCAGCTTTCTCTAGGATTCCCATCTTTGGCTCCAGATGTTAGAGCAAACTTTTAGATGTGGAAGATATATTTTATATGTCTTCTGTGGAAGGACACGGAACTGCTGGAGAGAGTCCAGCACAGAGCCACAAAGGTGATGGAGTAGGAACGTCTCCTTTATGGCAAAAGGCTGAGGGAGCTGGGTCTCTTGAGCTTGGAGGAAAGGAGACTGAGGGGTGACCTCATCGGTGGTGATAAACGTGTGAAAAGTGGGTGTCAGGAGGATGGAGCCAGGCTCTGCTCTGTATCATTTAATGATAGGACATGGGGCAGTGGGTATGAGCTGGAACATAGGAGGTTCCACATAGACATGAGAAGGAACTTCTTGCCTGGGGAGCAAGCCCAGGGAGGTTGTGGAGTCTCCTCTGGCGATGTTTAAAACTCACCTGGACACGTTCCTGTGCAACTGGATCTAGGGGATACTGCTGTGTCAGGGGGATTGGACTGGATGGTCTTTGGAGGTTCCTTTCGATCCCTAATGTTCTGGGATTCTGTGATTTACATCTGGACTATCTAGGCTCAGGCATTAGTTGCCTTGATGGCTCAGCTGAGGCCAGGTGGGTGTAAGACAACAAGGATTGTGCAAGCTGACGACTCAGGTGGGCGAGCAACTGCGCTGGTGGCGGTGAACATGGCTCATGGAGGATGCAGTCAACGGCTCTGGAGCTTGATAGGCACAGACTCGACCTCATGCTGTGGAAACATCTCCAAACTTAACTAATGAAAATCTTAGCCCTGTCCTTATTATTACGACAGAAGACAAAAGCTGCAATGCTGCATCTGAACTCATTTTCAGCCGTGTGCTACTCTCCGCTGTAGAACACGTTATTGTCCAGGAAAACAACTTTAGCAGATTAAATCCATTAATCAAATTTTCTTGAAGTATTTTATGGGCTATGCTTGCTGGTTCCAATTCAAATGTGATCTAGGACACTAGTGAGTCAGAGCGAGTTACCTGGAGTGAAGCTGCTCAGCTGGTGCCAGCGGGTCAATTCTGGGTTTGCCTTGTGTTTTTGTGATGAACATGTGGATGGCCCAGGTCCAGCAGAGCCATAAAGATGGTGAAGAGAGTGGAGCACCTCCCTGATGAGGAAGGTCTGAGGGAGCTGGGGCTCTTGAGCTTGTGAAAAAGGAGACTGAGGTGTGGACTTAGATGATCTTTTGAGGTCCCTTCCAACCTCTAACACTCTGTGACCTGTGAAACCCCATGAATGTTGATAAATATGGAAACTGTGGGAGGATGGAGCCAGGCTCTGCTCAGGGGCATCTAATGAAAGGACAAGGGGCAGTGGGTCTGAGTTGGAACAGAGGAGGTTCCACATCAGTCTGAGAAGGAACTTCTTTCCGGTGATGGTGACAGAGCCCTGGAAGGGGCTGCCAGGGGGGTTGTGGAATCTCCTTCTCTGGAGACATTCAAAACCCACCTGGCCATGTTCCTCTGCAACTGGATCTAGGTGATCCTGCTGTGTCAGGGGGTTGGACTGGATCATCTTTTGAGGTCCCTTCCAATCCCTGATGTCCTGTGATTCTGGATGGGCAGAAGAGGTAATCTGAAGACAAGACACTGAGATGTTCTGTTTCACACTGTTGCCAGGGGTTCTGGGGTCCACCATCACCACGCTTGGCAAGGGCTGTCTCTTTGTGGCGCGGGCTGGTTCGGTTATGCCAGCTGCGTGAATTGATGGCTGCTAATAAGCATAAATTTTCTGGAGTATTCCCCAAAGCCTTTGCTTTGCTGTCAAAGTCCTCGTTGGCAATTGGATTAGTTGCTGGGAATGAACAATTACAACATGAGACAGTGAATTATATGAAGACAAATTGATGGCTTTTACTTAATCACACGGTCTCGGTCGCCTCTCGGTAGTATTTTTCTAGTGGAGGACAACGCTTCGTTGCACCAGCAGGTACTAGGTCAAAAAAAAAACCAACCCTAAAATGAGCTGTTTTAATTGACTAGTGCCAAAAAATAAGGGAAATTAACTCTCTGCACCAAAACCAAAAAGGGTTAGTCTTTTACTTGAGGTCATGTTGGCTCTACATGGGCCCCATGTGGCCTGCTGCCTGGATATCAGGGGTAGAGTTTGCATTTTCTGGACCCCAGGGAAGTCTGTTGCCAAGTTCCTCACAAGGACGGTCTTGGTGTGGGAGGCAAAATTCAAAGTCAAAAGATTTGACAAGAAGATGAGCCCATCCCATGCTGTCTAGTTCATCGTGGCTCTGGCATCAAAGGTCTTGCAGATATTTTGCTAAATGAGACTAACACTTCCCAAGAGAGAGCAAAAGTCTGGAAGTCCTTTGGCTAAGGTCGCACCAGGCATCGTGAGGTGACAAAGATGAAGAAGATGAGGGACTGTCTTTTTCTGCTTTATGTACGTGCTGCGAAATGTGGTGGAATATCACTAAAGCTTCATTTCTTGGGCCCTCCTAGGCTGTTGTTGCCCAGCTGCTGCCTTGGTGGCACAGGCTGGTAGTCTGGTAGAAAAGGACCTGGGGCTTCTAATTGACAGGAGGCTGAATATGAGCCAGCAGGGTGCCCAAGTAGCCAGGAAGGCAAATGGCATCCTGGCCTGGATCAGGAACTGTGTGTCCAGCAGAAGTAGGGAGCACTGTACTGAGCACTGGGGAGGCTGCACCTTGAGTACTGGGTCCAGTTTTGGGCACCTCAGTACAAGGGAGACATCAAGGGGCTGGAGCGAGGGCAGAGGAGGACAACAAACCTGGGGAAGGGCCTGGAGAATCAATCTGATGAGGAGAGATGGGGAGAGTTGGGGCTATTTAGTTTGAGGAAGAGAAGCCTGAGGGGAGACCTCCTTGCTCTCTACAGCTATCTGAAAGAACCCTATAGAGATGTTGGTGCTGGTGTCTTCTCACTGGTCATTAGTGACAGAATGAGAGGGAAGGACTTCAGGCTTCAACAGGGGAGGGTTGGACTGGATATCAGGAAGAAATTCTTTGTGGAGAGAGTGGTCAGGCACAGGGACAGGTTGCCCAGGGTGGTGGTTGAGTTCTCATCCCTGGATGAGTTTAAAAGTCACGTAGATGTAGTGCTGGGGGATCTGTTTTAGGGGTCAACTTGTAGAGTAGGGTTGATGGTTGGTCTCAGTGATCCTGAAGGTCTTTTCCAACCTGGATGATTCTATGATTCTATTATATGATTCTACCCGTGGATGTGCAGGGGTATTAGCTTATTAACCTGCTCCAGCACCTTGTCTTCAGGTGCTGTGAAAGCCCTGAGGTGTAAAATGTCTCACCTGTGGCTTGCTGTCACCCGTTGGGATACCCTTGACCATTAGAGGTTGCTTTGCAAGAGCCCAGCAAACACAACAGTTAGGAGCCATCTCCCCATGATGACAACGTTGCTCAGCTTTAGCTAAGGCAGCACAGGATCTCCAAGTCATTACTCAACCTTTATATGTCAGCAGGTTCTGGTGGCTTGGGGCCAAATCAACCTCTGCAAATATAACCTGCAGAACCAAAGGAATGGGGTACTTGGATGGCTCTTCCTTTTGGGTTTGCAGCTCTGTCACTGAGGAATGGTTGCTCTGAACCCAGCTCCTCTGGTTTTAATTAATAGAGCATCCAAATCACTCCATTATCTGACAGTTAATTATCACTCGAAGAAGTTCTGCTGCTGGTGGCACTCGTGTTTGTTACCTGCTGCCTCTCTCAGAGCGGCACTACGGGGGACTCGTTTGTATTTGAGGGATGCTGTGTGTAATTACTTATGTGCAGCTTTGCAAACCGCTCGTTCCCGTTAGGTCCTCTCCCGCTGCTTCTCTTGCTGGCATCTGGCTTGCCTTGTGCATCTCCCTTCTCCACGTGGACGTGAGCAGAAAGCACTCAGGGCTCCCTGAGCTGCTGTGATGGGATGGCCTTGCCTGCTGGCAGGAGGCACCTGGGTTGACAAAGCATCATGGGCTGTGACTTGTGATGACACTCTGTGTCTCTCATCGTTCCCAGATATTTTCTGCTGATTTCAAAGATCAGAGAAGAGGTTTTTAGGGAGATGAACTGTTCAGAAGACTGTGTAAGAGAGTAGGTGTCCTATCCTTGGGCTGATCGTAGCAAAGAGGCATTTAGGGAGGTGGGTCTCTTTAGCCTGGAGAAAAGGAGATTGAGGGGTGACCCCATGAATGTTGATCAATATGTGAAGGGTGGGTGTCAGGAGGATGGAGTCAGGCTCTGCTCAGGGGCATCTAATAATAGGACAAGGGACAATGGGTGTGAGCTGGAACAGAGGAGGTTCCACATCTGTATGAGAAGCAACTTCTTCCCAATGAGTGGTGGCAGAGCACTGGCAGGGGCTGCCCAAGGGGGTTGTGGAGTCTCCTTCTCTGGAGACATTTGAAATCTGCCTGGACGTGTTCCTGTGTGACTTGGTCTAGGGGGTCCTGCTCTGTTGAAGGGATTGGAGTGGATGATCTTTCGAGGTCCCTTCCAATCCCTGATGTTCTGTGATTCTGTGAAGGGTGTTTTCCAACCTGAATGAATGACTCTATAATCTCTAATCGCTTCACTCAGTGTTCACCCTTCACTTCCGAGCGGCCTCTCTCCCTAGTTTAAGAGCCAAAGTTTTTTCCACGATGCTCTGGGAATGTAGAAATTAATGTGAGGGACTGGGCTGAGGTCCCATCCAAGCACGGATCTTGAGGGAGGTGCAAGCCAGTGCCAGATGCTTTGCAGAAAGCCTCCACTACGGATGTCTTTCACACCTCATTTCTTCCTCCCTCCCAACAGTTTTGTGGCTGGTTTCGTAGCTGTCGGTGCTGCGTTTCCCACAGCTGCTCTCCCCCTGCACTGAGCTTATGAGGGCTACTGATGGGACCCAGCCAAGATGCTCAGTCTTGATCTTGGCTCTCAGAGGTGGAAGGTGTCTCATCCACATCCTGCAGCCAGCGAGAGGCAGCTCATTAGAGCAGAGAACATTTCCTTGCCTATGAGACTCTTCTAGGCAGACAAAGGAGCTGCAGCCAAAGTCAGCAAGTTTCAGAAACTCAGTGAGTTCATAACCCGTGGACACTGATTTTAGAAAACAGATCTTTGAGGTTTTTTCCCCACTTTCTAAAACATTGAGGCTTTTTTATGGAATAGCAGAACAATTTGAGGTGGAAGGGATCTTCAAAGCTCCTCTAGTTAACCCTCCTGCAGTGAGCAGGGACATCCCCAACCAGAGCAGCTTACTGAAAGACCCAAGGTCCAGTCTGACCTGGGATGGTTCCTGGGATGGTCTAGCCATCCAGTTTGAGATGGAAGGAGCCTTCAAAGCTCCTCTAGTTAAACCTCCTGCAGTTAGCAGGGACATCCCCAACCAGAACAGGTTGCTCAGAGACCCAAGTTCCAACCTGACCTGGGATGGTGCCAGGGATGGGGCTTCTCCCACCTCTCTAGGCACCCTGGGCCAAGCTCTCCCCATCCTCACCATCAACAATTTCTTCTGTCCAGTCTGAATCCTCTCTTCTAGTCTAACTATCACTCCTTGTCCCATCACTATTAAAACTCGAGCTCCTATTCTCTTTAAGACAGGCAAACCAAAACGAGCTGAAGCAGTTGTAATCTGTACACACTTCAGTTTGGAGCCAAAAAATCACTTTGAACCCAAACTTTTGTTTTGGTTCCAGTGTTTTCTTGGAGAAGAAAAGCTATTAGTCAAAATCAACATTTTGCCATGTAATCAGCATTAACTGACCTCTTTTCCTTAACCCAGAGGAGACAAGTGGCTGCCTGACCAGTTCTTGGCCTGGATGAGCCACTGCCAGGTTGGGGTTCCCTGGCCACTGCTGGCCCCCGTGACGGCCATGCTCTTCTCTTCCAGGTGCTCCTTTTCAAAGATCTCAGCATCCCCATGCTACCTCCTGCCGGCACTTCCACTTGGGACCCCAGCCTCAGCTCTCCGCTGACTTCACCCTGCCTCATGCGGTACAACCCCAGCCGGGGCTGACCCCCCACATGGCCCCTGCCCACCAGCACAGTGGCCCCCTGCACCAGCCCCTGACAACGGTGCCAGCTCTACCTTTCCAGGATGTGGCCGGACCCCCCTTCCTACCTCAGGCGCTTCACCAGCAATACCTCCTCCAGCAGCAGCTCCTCGAGGCACAGCACCGCCGGCTCATGCCCCATCCCAGGTAAGGGGGTCTTGCTCTTCCTAAACGATGCTGAGAAACTGCATCAGTCTCACTGCTGTGTGAAACCCCAGCAGTAGAAGCATAGAGTTTTTTGGGTTGGAAGGGACCTCCAAAGGCCATCTAGTCCAACTGCCCGACAACAAGCAGAGACATCTCTAGCTAGAACAGATTGCCCAGAGCTCCATCCAGCCTGGTCTTGAATGGCTCCAGGGATGAGGTCTCCACCACCTCTCTAGGCAGCCTGTTCCAGAGATCCCCCACCCTCAGATTCAAAACCTTTCTCCTCCTGTCCAGCTTCAATCTGCCCTGTTCCAGCTTCAAACCAGGACCCCTTGTCCTATCGTTCCCTGCCCTTGTGAACAGTCTTCCCCAGCCTTCTGACAGCCCCTTTCAGAGACTGAAGGTTACTGCTGGGGTTTCTTCACAAGCTGGGTTTCTTCTTCTGTGTACCCCCAGCAGCAGAGAAGCTGCAGGACAGGAGATACCTGCAGGTGTGCCTTTCCCATGAGAAGAGAATCAACAACTTGCTTATCCAGTATGTCCCAAATTCATGTCTCTGCTTGTTGCAGGGGGTTGGACTAAGTGACCTTTGAGGTCCCTTCCAACCCTAAATCTATGTATAGGGTGGCAACACCATCCTTTGTGTTGCGGTGATCCGGTTCTTCTCTGGAGAGGTTTAAAACCTGCCTGACCATGTTCCTATGCGACTGGATCTGGGGGGTCCTGCTGGGGCAGGGAAATTTGACTAGATGACCTTTCAAGGTCCTTTCCAGTCCCTGATGTTCTGTGATTCTGTGATAGAGAGGAGAGGCATGAGATACCTCCTTGTAACTGCTGTTTCAAAACAGTGTAAGAGACCATATCCACCTGTCCCACCAGGTTTTGCACAAGAAGAGCTTCCTTCTCTGGGTCTAGGTAGACTTCCCAGCTCCACTAAGGGATGAAGCAATTGGCCTGAAGCACATTCACTCATGGGAAGGAGCCTAAATGCAGACTGGGCTGATGACTGTGGGGTTGGAGTGGATGACTCTTCAACATCCCTTCCAACTCAAAGCATTTGATGATTGATTTTGTGACTGCAGAGAGAACTCAGCAGAGGTGGAAAGGGATGCCTGGCCTTGCCCTGATTGTCTTCACTGAGAAGGAATCCCAGTATCATTCAGGTTGGAAAAGACCCTTGATGTATGAGCATCCACCTTATACCTGATCAACCCTACTCTATAAGTTGACCCCTAAAACAGATCCCCCCGACACCACATCTAAGCTGCTTTTAAACTCATCCAGGGATGAGGACTCAACACCACTCTAGGCAGCCCAGCCCAGTGCCTGACCATTCTCTCGATGAAGAATTTCTGCCTGATGTCCACTCTAACCCTGCCCTGTTGAAGCTTAAAGCCTTTTCCTCTGGTTCTGTCACTAATGACCTGTGAGGTGAGACCAGCACCAACATGTCTACCACGTCCTTTCAGACAGCTGTAGAGAGCAATGACGTCTCACCTCAGCCTCCTCTTCCTCAAACTCAACAGTCCCAACTCTCTCCATCTCTCCTCATCAGATTGATGGGAGTCTCCTTCACTGCAGATGTTTAAAACCCACCTGGATGTGTTCCTGTGTGACTTGGTCTGGGTGATCCTGCTGTGGCAGGGGGATTGGACTGGATGATCTTTCAAGGTCCCTTCCAATCCCTGATGATTCTGTGATTCTCCAGGCCCTTCAGCAGTTTTGTTGCCCTCCTTCGCACTCGCTCCAGCCCCTCAATGTCTCCCTTGTCCTGAGGGGTCGGTACCATACAGAAGAGGGGTGCTTTTTTTTTTGGAAACACATGGAATCTGTTTGTGGGCTGTAGCCATGGCTCAAAACCCAGAGATTTATCAAAATCATGACCAGAAACTGTGATAATGCTTCATTTGCAAGGAAGTCTACAGACGCTTTCTCCCCATCCACATCCAGTTCTGCCTCTGCAAACTGTGTTCTGATCCTTGCTTTGTGTTGTGCAAGGTGGCTTTAGGTGGATGGAACGATTAGTTAACAGCTGGGTGCAAGGCTCAGGCACTGACGATGCAACGTTCATCTCTTGGTCATAAGCTGAAGCCAGGTAGCAGCGCAGAGCAGAAGCTGGTTTGGTAAATGCTGAGTTGCTGCAGCTTTCAAAGGGCAGGAGCCTCTTGCCTGGTCCCACATCCCGTTTCTGAAAGCACAGCTGTTTTCCAAGAGGGTGTCAGAACCCTTACAGGTGTGGGGGGCACGAGGTCCCGCCGGTGGGAATATGGGTTATGCCTTTAAAAGTGAAGCCTCTGAGCTCTGGCTGTGTGAAAAATTCATCTTGTGGTCATTCCCTGCTCCTCTTGCTCTAGTGTTTTCCCCTAGATTTGCTTTGTGGTGGCTCCACCGGTTGGCATGGGCTCTGCAGGGACCAAGGGTTGGTTCTATCTGTAACGCACCTCCACCTTATACCTCTGCAAACACAGACACTGATCAAGCAGTGCTTGCTCTTCCCATGGGTCCTTCAGATGGACAGCAATCACCAGAATGAGCTTCAGATCCTTAGAAAGATCTTCTATCACTTTCCCCTCCCTGCCTGCAGAGCCAGTGGAGCTGATTGAGAAGGAGCTGGATCCCAGCCCGACCTGTCCATCACCCAGAGAAATGTTGGCAAAGGCTGGTGAAAGTAAATTCTGCTCAGTTACTCCTGAGTAATCCCGTTATGAATGAGGTTCCCCGGGAGTTTATGGACTGCATGGGAAGATGAGACAACCTGCCGCTCCTTTATGATGATGGATAACGGCTGAAGCAGGGACACGTTTTATCTTGCAGCTGTTTATGGGGCCGACAGCAGAGAGAAAGAAAATACCACGAGTGGCATAAAAGTGCTGAGGAAGGAATTACTGGCTTTGCCCTTTTTTCTCTCCTTGGTGCCACCACGTAGCATCTTCTGTAAGCGTGTATGAGGGTGCTCGAGTGGAGGTCTGTGCTATGTCCGTGGTGACCACGAGTCAATGAGGACCCACAGGGACTCAAGAGGACCTCAGCTGTACAACAGGAGTGGGGAAATGATTGTCCCCCTGTGCTCAGCACTGGTGAGGCTGCACCTTGAGTACTGGGTCCAGTGTTGGGCACCTCAGTACAAGGGAGACATTGAGGGGCTGGAGTGACTGGAGAGAGGGGCAACAAAGCTGGGGAAGGGCCTGGAGAATCAATCTGATGAGGAGAGATGGAGAGAGTTGGGGCTGTTTAGTTTGAGGAAGAGGAGGCTCAGGGGAGACCTCATCACTGTCTACAACTATCTGAAAGGACTTTGCAGAGATGTTGGTGCTGGGCTCTTCTCACAGGTCATTAGTGACACAACCAAAGGGGAGGATTTCAAGCTCCAGCAGAGGAGGGTTAGACTGGACATCAGGAAGCAATTCTTCCTGGAGACAGTGTTCAGACAGTGGACTGGGCTGCCCAGGGTGGTGGTTGAGTCCCCATCCCTGGATGAATTTAAAAGCCACTTAGATGTGGTGTTGAGGGATCTGTTTTAGGGGTCAGCTTGAAGAGTAGGGTTCATTGTTGGACTTGATGACCCCCACGGTCTTCTCCAACCTGAATGATTCTGTGATTCTATGACTCATTGCCATCATCCTCCTGGACTGGACTGAACTGTTTTGGCCACATACTCACAAATCTAACCAACTGGGTGTTCCCCTGGTCTGCTGACATGAGTTTGGATGGAGACCCATGTGGACCAGCACCCATGGCATGGCTAACTCACTCTCTGGCCTTTTCCTCCCCACAGGCGGGCTCAAGAACGCATGCCTGTTCAACCTCATCGTCTACACCCTAGCTTTGACTTTGGCCACCAACTGCAAACTCCACAGCCCATGGGGCCCCAGCCCAGGTACCTAGCTGAAGGCACAGACTGGTAAGTCTTGCACGTTTGATTAGTGCAATGAATGCAGTGTTTAAAACACCTCCAAGGGCTGGTGGGTGTCATCATGGATCAGCACTGATGATGCAGCTCAGCAGATACAATGTGGGGAAACCTCACCTCTGGGAAGGCCATGAGTGTAAGAGAAAGCCCTTAGGAATGTGTGCACTGATATCAAGGCATTGATACTGCTTATGGATCTTCAGCCATGTAGGTAGAGTCCAGCTGAGCATTAGAGGGACTTTTGATGATGGAAGAGGGATTTCTTTTATGAGGAACTGTAGTGACAGGACAAGGGGGATGGTGTCAAGCTAAAAAAGGGGAGATTGAGACGAGGTCTGAGGCAGAAATTCCTCCCTGTGAGGGTGCTGAGGCACTGGAACAGGTTGCCCAGAGAGGTTGTGGCTGCTCCATCATCCCTGGAAGTGTTTAAGGCCAGGCTGGATGGGGCTCTGGGCAACCTGGTCTGGTGGGAAGAGTCGTTGCCCATGGCAGGGGGATGGGACTTGTTGAGCGCTGAGGTCTCTTCCAACCCAAACCAGTCTGGGATTCTATGATTTTATGACAGTCTTCCCCAAAAGGATTTTTTCTGCTGCAGGGTGCAGCCATGGTCTTTTTCCTGAACACCAGCACCTCAGAATGACCTCGATCTTCCGTTGTCTGCCAGACACTCAAAAACCTGTGACCACAACTTCTTCCATGGTCTAAACCAAAGAGCACCTAGCAGTCCTGTCCTACAGGGTGGTCTGGGTGAATTAATCGCTGCTAATTGTTCTCCCACCGTAGCGTCCAATGCTCTGGGAGAGCCGAGCAGAGTTGATGGCTTCGTTTTCTGAGCGGGTTCTGAGCTCTCGCACAGTTAATTAGGTATGAGGCCTGACTTGGAAGGATGAGACAATGAAAACATCCTTCTGAGTAGCTGCTTGTTAGCTGAGCACAGTCCATTCTGTGCTCTGAATGGAGAAAATAGCCTGTGAACGTCTAATTAGAGACAATTGCAATGTGTGTGCACGAGGGGAATGAAATGAAACGGGACGGGAAGTCTTAATTATGGCATTTTCTAACGTCCAAGTGCCTTGCTCTGCAAATGGAAAATCCTGCTGACATAGGGATGGTGGGTCTTCCTTTTTCCCCCTCCAGGGTAATAGTGCTCAGCTTAAACCCACCTAGACGTGTCCCTGTGCAACCTGATCTAGGAGACCCTGCTGTGGTGGGGGTCATTGGACTGGGTGATCTTTCGAGGTCCCTTCCAATCCCTAATGTTCTGTGATTCTGTGAAAGCACAGCCAGGGACTTGTGCCATTTTCTTCTCAGGTGTTCCCATTACTGACACCACTAAGAGATGAATCTAGAAGCGTAGAATCATAGGGTGGGAAGGGACCTTCGAAGATCATCCAGTCCAACTCCTGTACAACAAGTAAGGACATTGCTCACCAGAACAAATTGTCCAGAGCCCCATTCAGCCTGACCTTGAATGGCTGTAGTGATGGGGCTTCCACCTCATCTCTGGGCAGCCTGTTCCAGGGATCCCCCACTCTCAGATTCAAGAACTGTGAGACTGAGACTCTTTAGAAGGATCCTATACAGCAACACATTTTGTTCTCCTCCTCCCTCTTTCTCCCTACTGTGTTGCTTCTCTTTTGGGCACACACACCTTTTGCCCACTGACAGGTGCCAAACGTTTCCCCTAACGTGTTGCCACCACACGAGCATCAGCGGCTTGCTGGGAGGTGGGAGGTGGTAGCCTCTGTCACGGGAAATTAGGATGGAAAGAAGATCTGAAGGTGATTAGTCATCTCAGACAACACAACCTCAATCCTGCATGACTTGATCTAGGTGAGCCTACTGTGGTGAGGGGATTGGACTAGATGATCTTTTGAGGTCCCTTCCAATCCCTAATATGTGAGTCTGGTGAAGAAGAAACAAACTCCCATTTGGTTCCTTAAGTCATCTTAAGGATTCTGTACAATCATCATCAAGGTTGGAAAAGACCCTAAAGGTAATCAAGTCCAACCATTCATCTGACAACTCTGAACAACCAGCTCATCTCCTGAAACATCATGCCTGACTGTATGTTGAAGCCTCCACCCTCTCCTTGTGCAGGAGGTTCATGTGCATCTTCTGCATGTGCATTTAGTAATGATCATTCAGAGAAGGAAGCTTAATAAGTCAACAAGAGCAAGTGTAGAGAGCTGCATCTGGGCAAGGATAATCCCATGTGTGGACCACAAGCTGACCGTGAGCCAGCAGTGGGCCCTTGTGGCTAAGAAGGCCAACGGCATCCTGGGGTGCATTTAGTGTGGCCAGAAGGTTGAGGGAGGTTCTCCTCCCACTCTATTCTGCCCTGGTGAGGCCACATCTGGAGTCCTGTGTCCAGTTCTGGGCTTCCCAGTTCAAAAGGGATGGGACAAAGTCCAGCACAGAGCCACTGAGATGGTCAGGGGACTGGAGCATCTTCCTTGTGAGGCTGAGGGGACTGAGGCTGTTTAGCCTGGAGAGGAGATGAGGGGAAATCTCACCAATGCTTGTAGGTATCTACAGGGTGAGTGGAAGGATGAATGAGCCAGGCTGTTCTTGGTGGTGCCCAGCAACAGGACAAGGGGTACTGGGGACACACTGGAACACAGGAGGTTTGATTTGAACAGATGGGAAAATGTTATCACAGTGAGTGTAACAGAGCCCTGGCCCAGGCTGCCCAGAGAGGTGGTGGATTCTCCCACTCTGGAAACATCTCAAACCTTTCTGGATGTGTTCTTGTGGGATCTCTTCTAAGAGAACCTGCTCTGCAGGGGGATTGGACTAAATGATCCCAGAGGTCTTTTCCAATCCCCAGCATTCTGTGCTGTTGTGATACTGTTGTAGGGTTGATGGTTGGACTTGATTATCCCGGGGGTCTTTTTCAACCTGAATTGTTCTGCGATCCTCTGTAGAACAGCCTAGAAAAAGATGGGGTTTTGGGGTTTTCTTCAGCTGATAGGCTCTGCTTATTCACCCCTACGCCCTGGGAAGCCATCATTCTATGCAGCATTCTGCTTTGCACCCTTCTGTAGACCCTCCGCATCACTTTGGGAGCCCTGACATCCAATTTTAAGGCTGCACAAGCAGTTCAGCAGTGCTGTTATTCCAATTACTTGTCAATTGCAAGTTAATAACGGCCATTCATCCATGAGAGACTTCTTCAGTCCTTCGGATCCGTGTGGATCCAAGGGCTCTGCGGATTTGCACATCTATTTTGTTGACAGGGAAGATGGGAAGGTAGAGATGAAGTGGACACGGTCATGCATCAGGCCAGTGACAGGGCTGGGAATGAACCCAAAGCTTCCTGATTTCCAGCTGAGCCTTCCATCCACCTGGGAACAGTCTTCAGCAACTGGGTAAACCTCCAACATTGTGACACAGGAGCTGGGAAATGTCTAGTCCTGAGGATTCTCACCCTGGCTGTGTTCCTGCCAGTCGTCTGCTGTGTTTTATCCTTTGTCAGGTTTCTCCTGTCTAGCACATGGCTAGTACAACGTCCTCAAAGATGGTCTAGCTGACAATGCTCTTGCTCACTGCAGGGGATAGGACCAGATGAAGGGCCTGGAGAATCAATCTGATGAAGAGAGATGGAGAGAGTTGGGACTATTTATTCTGAGAAAGAGGAGGCTGAGGGGAGACCTCATCGCTCTCTGCAACTATCTGAAAGGACACTGTAGAGATGCTGGTGCTGGCCTCTTCTCACAGGTTGTTAGTGACAGAAGCAGAGGGAAGGACTTCAAGCTTCAACAAGGGAGGGTTAGATTAGACATCAGAAGGAATTTCTTCCCAGAGAAAGTGGTCAGGCAGTGGACTGGGCTGCCCAGGGTGATGGTTGAGTCCCCATCCTGGATGTGTTAAAAGTCACTTAGGTGTAGTGTTGGGGGATGTGGTTTAGGGATCAACTCGTAGAGTAGGCTTGATGGTTGGACTCGGTGATCCCCAGAGTCTTTTCCAACTTGAATGATTCTGTGCTCCTATGATGTCTGCAGCTGGGTAGGCAGTTGCACAGCTGCTGGAAGACACATCTGAGTTGCTCCTAACAAGCTGTGGCACTGGCTGTCACTGTCCTCTGCACAGGAGATGAGAAATTTGAGGCTAAAATGAAAAGTCAGCCCTGTGCTCTAATTAGCTTTGCTTGGGCAAATGCGAAGACAAAAGTCGTTAGAGCACTGGCTTTTGTAATTATGATAAAGTGAATGATGTTCAAAGTCATCGTTTGCTGAGACTCTTGGGCTGAATAAATGATGGATCAGCTAACTGGATAGACATGCTGCAGTAGTTTGCCTGCCACCCCTTCCGCGTCGCGTGGGGATGGGGTTGTAGTTAGTCTTTGCATCGGCCCCTCTTGGTTGATGTTTGCTGGGATCGTGGTCATGCCAAGCCCTGGGATTGAGATGGGTCACTTTCTGGAGGCAAAAAATGCCTGGACACACTGAAATGAGCCTCAGCTTTTCTTGACCTGGCCGGTCTGCCTGAGGCTAACTGGGAACATCAAGGGTGTCCTACTTCAGTGGCGTTGGCCTGCTGGTGTAACACACTTTCCTGCAGCAGTCTCATTCAGAAATGTCTTAAAACCTTTGTACTTTCTGCACAAACAACCATTCTGCTGTTCCCCAAGGCTGGGTTCAGGAGAGATGCAGAGGCCCTTGTGTCACTGACTCCCAGGTCCCTACCATGACCTGCAAACCCCTGGACAGTGCCTTCCTGGCTCCTGAGAGCTTCCCAGAGTGTTTCCTCACTGTATAATTGAGCATCACCTGTGTTATTGCAAAATACTCAAGACAAGAGGTAGCTGCTTGCAGGGAAGACAGCAGAGGCAAGAGCTGTTTTGGCCAGACTGAGCTACAAAGGTATTGATCAGAGCCACCAAAACGCTCTGGTTCTGAACTTATGTCAGGAGGATGGAGCCAGGCTCTTCTCAGTGTCAGTCAATGATAAGACAAGGGGCAGTGGGTGTGAGCTGCAACAGAAGTTCCACATCAACCTGAGAAGGAACTTCTTCACGGTGAGGGTGATGGAGCACTGGAAGGGGCTGTCCAGGGAGGTTGTGGAGTCTCCTTCTCTAGAGAAGTTTAAAACCCACCTGGACGTGTTTCTGTGTGACTTGGTCTGGGTGTCAGGGGGATTGGACTAGATGATCTTTCGAGTCCCTTCCAATCCCTACTGTTCTGTGATTATCAGGGTGTATCTGCGCAGCTCTCGACCTCAGCTGGTCACAGACACTAACAGGTGTAAACCCAGCCCCTCACTCTTTCATTCTGGCCTAGTGGGCATTTGCCCATGACGGAAGACTCTCCCTCCCAAGCGGTAGCATCACTCCACGTTGAGGACCCAACCAGCAACCCAGCGACCACTATGGGAGGTTGCCCTATGAGTACGATGTGATGTGCTCTGTGTCTTGCGGTAAAACCATCCAGTCAAAGCCACATCTCCATCCTTATGCCCACAGGGACCTCAGTGTCGATGCGGGACGGACTCACGCACAGTTCCAGGTCCGGCCAGTCCCTCAGCCCTATCAGCATTACTTAGCGACACCTCGGATGCACCACTTCCCCAGAAGCACATCGTCGACACAGATGGTAAGTGAATCGCTTTTACCGAGAAATGTTTTATGCATTGTCTGCCAGAAGGCAGTCAAAATAAAGGCTGCTATCTTTCTATCACCTGTCTCCTGCAAATCCCACTTATCTCCGACTGTAGGAGGGAGTGTCTGAAAGGATAATGTTGCATCATTGCTCTCTGGATTAGAGGAAGGAAAGAAAAGCTCAGATTCTCCGGGAAGATTCGGTCCACCATGCTCACAAGACAGTCTGCAAAACCCAGGCAGGATATGAGAGATCCAGCCCTTATTGCTAATAATATCATTAATTCTGAAACAAACTGTGGGCTCCCAGGACTTTTTGTACACAGGAGGTGACTCCCTGCCCTGGGTTCAGCCCTGAGGACCATCCCTCATGGCATCACTTCTGTCTACATCAGCTGTAATGCCATCTGGAGTGGTTTCACGTGACTGCTTGCACAGGGTTTGATGAGAAGATGGGCTAACTGGAGTCACTCGCCGGCCCATCCCTAGCACGGTGCTGATTCACACCAAGAACTGCTAACCCATAAATCATCCTCAGAAATCCCACGAGGCGGTTATGGGCCCTGACACTTGTGTGCTACAGCGACAGTTGTGGGATGACCACTGACTCTTTTTACATGCCACATGTGACAGACAGCCAGATCTCTCTCTCCACAACCTTGTAGGAGCCTGGAATACAGCGGAGGCTTTCTCTGATGATGTCTGTCTTGCTGTGGAGGGGCCATCTGCTTTCCTGCTATGCAGACCCGGTGAAAGATAAAGAGTCTTCCATCCCTCTCTCTTTCTCTTAGAAGACAGAGATTGGGTTTTGTGGCATTGGGCAACCACAGTGTTTCCACATCAGGAGAGAAGAAAATGTGGGTGGGGAGACCTTGAGCAGCTAGGGACCAGGTTTATGGACAGTTTGGAGGTTTTCTAAAATTCACTTGTCTTTTAACCCTTTCTTTCCTCTCTGTAATTAAAACTTGTAATTATTTCTTTGCTATAACAGTATCTCTGGTTTTGTGTTGTGTTTTGATGACCCTGACAATATTTGAACAGGCACAAAACGATCCAAACCAAGACAGCAAGGCTTTAAAAAAACCCCAATCCATGACGATGTAGGAAGAGAAATCCACCTATTTAAAAATAGTTGAAATAAGATAAAACACCTTTTGAAGTTAATCCGCGTTGAGAGTTTGGAACTCCAACGTCATAGTTACAATGGGAATTATGGCAGTTAACTCAGAGAAAATGAACATAATCATTTATTTGGAGACCTATTCCATAAACACTCATTTTTGGGTGCCAAAAGGCTGTCATTGGGGAAGGGGTCTGTTTGCTCTTTCATTCTGAACTTTTAAAGCACTAGGTTTAAATTAGGGTTCACAAGGGATTTCTAAGTGTGGGTACAGGTGGCTTCATTTTCCTCCCTCATTTCTCACAGGTTGTTCATGAAATCAGAAACTACCCTTATCCTCAGCTTCAGCTACTTACTCTTCAGGGACTGAACCCAAGCAGACACACATCCGCTGTGCGGGAGAGCTATGAAGTATGTACCTGGGGAACTTGGATCTTCGTTATGTTTTGAGGGGAATTTATCCAAGCTCTGGAATTATCTTGTACCGCTGTTGTGCACTGTTTTGCACTGAGCAAAAGATGGTTTACAACAAGATCTGGCTCAGGTTGACTCTGGTTCCTTTCATGTCTGTGAACAAAGTGCTCCAGTTATATAGGTGTTGGTTTGTTTTTTTTTTCCAGCCCTTGTAATGGAGCTCAGATTCCTCCCTAATTTCTGGAATGTTGGATGTCCAGCTCTGCCTCAAACCCTTAGTTATTTGTCCAAGAGCCAGGGCCAAGATCCATTGTTAAAGCACAATTGATTTGAGTTTGATGGACATCTCTACCTCAAGGAAAGGGCTAGAGGTAGCCTTGGTCCTTGGCAGGTAGAGTAGGGTGGGGTGGTGGGACATCACGCCCCAAAAGCAATGCTGATGGTGCTTTGGTGCTGTTCCTGTGCTTCAGGAGCTGCTGCAGCTGGAGGACAGGCTGGGGAATGTGAACCGAGGAGCCGTCCAGAACACCATCGAGAGGTTCACCTTCCCTCACAAGTACAAGAAGGTGAGTTCCCCGAAAACAACAGTATGGCCACCAGCCCCTCTCTGTTGGCCAAGAGCTATGGGCACGGTACGGACAGAAGGAAAACTTTGGTGAGTTGCAAACCTCAGGGTTGGCGAGCGAGCACCATCGACCAAAATACTCTCCAAAGCTGGGGAGGAATGTAAAACCCTCAGCCAATTGGCCCTTTAGAACCTTGTGGAGCTCCTGGGATGAAGCAGTGGTGTAGCTCAGCTGGCTGTTTCTCACTTCTAGGCTAGGAAGCTGCGGGCCAAATTTTCAAAAGGGTCTCAACCTTCTCCCACCCCCTATCCGCACCTGGTAAGAAAGAGCATAGACCAAGGGGGCTTCATGCATGCAAACCCAACACCCTCCTGCATGCATGTGGTGCTGCCAGTGGGCACTGGCTCCATGGCACTGGGGAGCTCACCCTCCCCTTGTTTTGCCAGAGATATATCCTCTGATGGAGTTGATCTCTGGCCCCTGAGGAAATGGATGTGGTTTTGGGCTGTGCTAAGTAGGAAGTGGGAAGAGTGCTTGTTCTTGTGCTAATGCCACGTGTTGGTCATTCCCAAACTAGAAGTGAGTCAAATCCTACTGCACTTATCCCTGACCACATCCCTGATGGATCCAGAAAAAGGATATTAAAATGAATGGACTTGTGGGGTGAGGAGTTAAAAAGAGAGCTAACAGACTGATCACTGACCCATGACACCATGTGGCTGGGCCAGTGGTCAAGTTGGCGTGGGGCACAGTGATTGTCGTTCCTGGAAGTGGTAGCCCCACATGCTTTGGAGTCTCCAGGAGAAGCCTCCAGCGATGAAGACCATAGGGTCATCCACACTGCTAGGAGGATGGAGAAGGGGGTGGGTGTTTGTGTTGGCAGAGGACAGGCTGCTCCTTGAGGCACTACCACCAACCCCACAGCCACTGGCCCCAGGAGATGTGCTGGCCAGCAGCATGTGGGTGCCATGCTCTCCTCACTAGCTGTCTTGGCTGGTCTGGCTTCCCCAAGCTGAAAGACCTTGCTAATAGACAAAGCTCTTATTGTCTTCCTGTAACTACTCAGGCTTGGGAGAACATTATAAAGTCAAGTCTTAACTGACTGATGTCTCTAACCTTGCTGCAGAGAAGACCACAGGAGAGCAAGGCTGAGCAAGAGGATGGAGAAGAGTCAGACACCGATGAGAAGTGCACAATCTGTCTGTCCATGCTTGAAGATGGAGAAGATGTCAGGTATAGTCCTTTCATCTGCTCCTCTCCTTCTCAGTGCCATCTCCTCTGCCTTTTCATGCCATCTGAGTTGTGTTATCAACCTAGTAAGGGTTGATGCTGCCATACACTGCTGGGTTGTGCCTGTTCTTGTCCTGACTGTTGCAGGGTTTAGAAAACTGGGCACCATCTAAAGATGGATGCTGGTGTGGGCTGTAGGCAGGCAATGCTCTGCAGCAGCAGGAGGGCCATGTTTTCATAGCGTCTCCTGGGTCTGGATCATCTGCTTCAAGACTGTGCCAATGGGCCAGGAGGCAAGTGTCAGGGAAGGATGGGCTGCAGGTCTCAGACAGCCATCTGGAGCTCATGGATGTCAACGTCTGGCCTTGACAGATGACCAAAGCACAATGAAAGGGAGTGTGGTTGTGAAGGCCAGGGCAGTTTGGCTTGTGGCCAGGGCAGAGCTGCTTTGTTGTAGAATAAGTGGGATTACTCTGCCCGCACGGTCAGAGCCGACAGCAAAGCCCCCGTTATCCCTCACAGATGTCCCCAGGCTCATGGCTGGGTCAAATCGCTGCTTGTGGCTGAGGATGGGGATAAGTAATTCCAGGGACCTGACCTACAATGTCTGAAACAAGCAGCCAATGCAGCTGCACTACCTGGTCCTGCTCCTCACCCTTTAATTGTCTTAAAACATCAAGGGAAAAACCTAACCCTGGATGAGTTTAAAAGATACTGAGGATTGGACTAGGTGATCTTTCGAGGTCTCTTCCAATCCGTGGTGATTCTATGATTCTATGTGGTGTTGGGGGATCTATTCTAGGGGTGAATGTATAGAGTGGGCTTGATGGTTGGACTCAGTGACGCCAGGGGTTTTTTCTAACCTAAATGATTCTATGATTCTGTGATTCTGTTTTTGAAGCAGACCCAAACACTCCCTTGTGGCTCTTCTTGGTCTCCTGAACCTCCTCCATCCTAACGTGATGGCTCCTTGGTCCCCTGAACCTCCTCCATCCTAACATCGTGGCTCCTCTCTCTCTCTCCACAGGCGGTTGCCCTGTATGCATCTCTTCCACCAAGTGTGCGTGGATCAGTGGCTGGCCACCAGCAAGAAGTGCCCAATCTGCAGAGTGGATATTGAAACGCAGCTCGGCTCGGACAGCTGAAAGAACGGGCTAGACACACCATTTTCCTTACCAGGTCGTATGGCCATAAACCCTTTCAGCAAAATTTTTTGCCTTCTGAGCCATTTGATTGAGCAAAAATGTCTGCAGGCACATTTAGTGGGGAGGAGGAGGAGGAGGAGAAGGAGGACTGACACTTGTGGTGATGGCTAATATCTAGCAGTAGGAGATATTGCACATATGCAGGATACGGGCCCAATTACAGGGAGCTGGTATTCCCGGAGCTCAGAGACCCCATGCTGCAGAAGATTTACCGTTGACCATGAAGGAGCTAGCTGTGGTAGCCTGGCCTGCCAATCCTGCATTTCATGAGGATTGTATATATACCTCTTGAACACGTAGAAACATGATAGGGGTCCTTTAGCTATTTCTATGGACGGCAGCTGGAGCATGTTAGCTTAAGAAATGTTGTGTTTGATGCCCTACTCATCTCATGGTGGACATGTTGCTGTTAACCTAATTTGCACCAAATATTTTCTCATAGATTCCTTGTTTTGGTGCCTGATCAATACATTGCAGATGGGGAATAAAGTCGTCGATCTTTCCCAACCCTTTGGAGTGGGGAGGAGACGGAAAACAAACAAAAAAAAAAAAGCAAAATCCTGTTTACAGTCAGAAGGGTTGCGCTCTTTGCCTCAGCCGCATGAGCTTCCTTTCCTTGCGTTTTACAGTGTGTTTTCAAGTTTAGAGAGTTAAGTAAATCAACAAACACGTGAATAGTGTTCATAGTAAAAATTGGACGTGGAACAAACGGAGCGATGGGGAGCTTCATTCCTACTCATCTGCTGGTGCTGGATGTGTTCTGTAGGGGATAAATACTGGAGTTGCTGCTGTTTCTTTGCTTTACGTGTCTTAACGGAGTGGCTTGGCACATCGAGAACCAAGGAAGGTCTGGCTCTGTGGTTGCCCTTGTCCGTGATGTTTTCTCCTGTGAGCTGCGAGGCTGCTTGGCTTCTGCTTCTGAACCTCTCTAGAACGGTGGTTACTGGAGTTGGTGCTTATAGCGATGCTTGGGGGTGTCACAGAATGATGCTGGAGAGGTGCTTGCTCCTCTGTCATGCAAAAGCTTCTCTGACAACAGGAGAAAGCATGATGCTTGCATGGTGCTGCCAAGGCCTTGACCATCTTGGAATGGGAGGGGAAAGCTGGTTGCAAGGGGGGGGGGGGTTCTGGTTTTTTAGAGAAGATGGGTTGGCTTCTGCCTCAAAGCACCTGCACCTGTGTATGTTTGTCTATAGATTTCAGGCCACACCCCTGCAGAGAATGATTATTCAAATGAAAATTAATTGTATTAATGCTCAGAACAGAATAAGGACTGAGAAAGAGTCAGATGTCTGAGATCCAAGCTTCTTCTGAATTAAAGACCTCAGCATCTGAGATCCAAGCTTCTTCTGAGTTAAAGACCTGAGCATAACACCTGTGGGGACCAGGCTGAAAACCCTCTAGACCTTCGCAGCCAAACCCTTTCTCTTGTTTTCTTTTGTTTTTCCCCTTTTTGTTTTTTTTGGCTCCACAGGGTGCAAAACAGAGATGCAGAGAAGCTAGGGGAGCTTCAGTCAGGAGCTTCATGTACTGAAGATGCTGATGCAGCAGGAATGGTTTCTGGCTTCCTTAAGCATTCGTTTTGCTGGAGCCAAATGATACTCTCCAAGAAAAAACAATCATAAATTACCAGCTGAGAGATCACTGGACTCCTGTGACCTGTAGCTGGAAAACACCAACCCCAGAGTTGTTGTTTTCCCAACTGGAGAGGGGAGGGACAGAGGGGAGCCGCATGGGGAGGGAGGATGCAGGAGCCTCTCTATGGTCAAACCCATGCAAGTAGGAGGGAATGGAGCAGAACGAGGCAGATAAGGAAGGTACAAGGAAGGTATTTTTTCAGTCAGAGTGGGGACGTCCTGGCCCAGGTTGCCCAGAGAGGTGGCAGAGGCCCGCCCCATCCCAGGTAGGGTTGGACCTTGGGGTCTGAGCAACCTGCTCTGGTTGGAGATATCCCTGCTTGCTGCAGAGGGTTGGAATGGATGAGTGTTGAAGGTCCCTTCCCACCTAAACCAGTTTGGGATTCTGTGATGTGTTGGTCATCCAGTGTAAGTGGTGGCTTTTTGGGGGATATGGTGGATCCAGCTCTGATATTTACGGGTCAAGAAGTGGTCCACCTCCACCTATGGGCTTGCTCCAGCAGCAGCAGATTGAAGCAGGAATGAAACCAGTACTAATATTACTGTTGATGGGGTCAAGCAAAGCCAGGCTTTGCTGGTAAAATACACTGTAAGCTGGTCTGCTCTGTCCAGACTTCAGCTGGGGGTGAAGCAAGGGGAGGAACGGGGCGATGGGGACCCTGGGGCCCAGTGGGGATGGAACGAGGAGCGCTTCTGAACTGCTCGTTTTTCTTAAAGCCTATGCGAAAGTATTACTTATTTGCCTAACGAACAAGCACAGTTTTTAGATAAAAAAGAAAAAAACCAACCACAAAACAGCAGAAAAAAAAAACAAAAAAAGAAGAAAAAAATCAACCAAAAAAAAAAAAAGAAAGAAATTAAAAAAAAAAAAGAAACTCTTTTTGGTGAAGGAAAAAAAAGCACCAAAATCCTGCGTGGTCTCGTGTGAGTGACTGATCCCAAGGTGCGTGCTAATTCACAAGCGTCTGGAGTGGCATCAGTGTGTCAGGTTCCCTTTTGCATTTAAATAAATTTGTAGGTTGCGATAATAGAATGAGTTTTGAAACAAAAACAAATACATTAATAAATAAATAACAACAAAAACGACTCTACAAACACAACAACGAAAACAACAACAAAAAACAACCAACCGACGTTGATAGTTTACAGGGTTTTGTGAGTTTAAATGCCTTATATTTAACAATCATAATTTATGACTAACTTGTAGATATCGTGGGGTCTTATTTAATTATTTTTGTAGTTTTTTTTTTTGTTTGTTTGTTTGTTTTTTTTCCCCTTTTTGGCATTTTTTGAGTTATAATTTATTTATTTAGGAAATGAATACTAATTTTTTTGGTTTTTTGGTTTTTTTTATTACTCCTATATTACCTCATTTTTTTGTTTTGTTTTGTTTTTTGGCATCTTTTCTGGGAATGGAATGCTTTGCATGCCTCGGTACTTTGAAAATAAAGGGTATAATTAAAACAAACAAACAAAACAAAGCAAGGGATAGAGGGTGACGCTGGGTGTTGCGGGAGGGGGTTAACACTTATCTTGTCAGAAAAACCAACCCGGACCTAAGAAAAAAAAAACTATAAAAAAAGAGAAAAAAATCAGGGTGTGTGATTACGAACTGTATTACTGTGGTGCTGTTACCTTGGATACATTCCATACAAATGCAAACCTTTTGATTCTGTATGCTGTGACATAGTGGAGGAACTGCAATATAGTGACTGTGTTTAGCACATATATATATATATATGAATATTATTTGCACTTCATAATCAAACACTGGTGATCCTTTCACTCATGTCCCCTGAGCATTGGAGGTTGGCCAACGGCACTCTGTTAAAAAAAATCCCAAACCAAAAATGATGATTTCGATGGATTCTTGCAACCACCCTGTCCCCGACGATGCTGCTGCTCCTGTGGCTGCTGCGCTCGCTGCATGTGTGATCCCTTGGGGCATTGCTTAGGTTTAGCGCAGCTCTGCAAACGGCTTCGAAAGACAGGGAAGGACAGGCGTGGTGGCTCCATCCAGTTTCTGGTGCCTATCAGCACTTAGGTTGGTTCTTTCTGCTCTCTACATGTGCCCCAGCCAAGGTGGTATAGGCATCATGACGGAAGCGATCCATCCAGCCTGAGACTGGAGGCATCAAAACTGAGGGATTCATTGCGATTTGTGGTGTTTGACCCCTGCTGCAGCTGAGAGGGGCTGGAATGGGTATGGGAACCATTGAGCATCCAGTTGTAATACCTAGCCCAATCACAACCATAAAACCTGTACAGCCCCTTCTTTTGAAAACCTTCCAGATGGTCTTGTCCTCTCTGATGAGGGCAAAATGTCCACTTGAAGTTTTTTAACCCACTGGAGATGTGGGATGCACACCAGAGCACTCTCATTTCCAGGGAGGGAGTCAGCCCCAAGCTGATCTCCTGCTTCTGCAGCAGTGGCCAAGCATCTTCTTCTCCATCTCCATTCCCATTCCGATCCCTATTCATGGCTGCACTACTCCCACAACACTCTTTCCCAGAAGACTCCCGAGTACCACAGAACCACATCAAGCCTCTCCACAGGGGCTTAGAGCACCTCTGATGATATTCTAAGCTTTAAGCCATAACCGCTGTAGCTCAGCGCAGATGGTTGGCCATGTATTGACAGAACCGGGTCTCCACGCACGTGCTCAGCCAGTAGCCATCCTCCCCAACGACTGTTTTGTTTTTTCCCTCTGTCCCTTCAGGGTGCTGCTCTGCTTTGTCCACTTTGCCTTACCTTGGGTTTAGTACCTGTCTGTGCTTTTTTGTTAACCCTTGATGGCTTTGTAGCGCTCCTCACCTCTATCTTGGAGCTGTGCGGGGACAGAGCGGTTGGTTGTTTCCCTCCAGAACCCTGCAAGGACACTGGAAAAAGTGATAACTAAAACAAAGAGTGAGTGAATACATCTTAATAAACCCTCTCCTTTAATGACCCAGGATGGTGAAAGGATCACCCACATTTTTGTACTCCTACTGCTGTTTTGTTGTGCTGTGCAACATTTTGCTACATAGACTATTTTATAGAAGAAAGCTAGAAAAATATTTATTATTAATATTAAAGCAATAGTGCATTGAAGAAATGAAACGACATTAGAAATTGTGTAAATGCTTAGATTCACTTTTGGTCGATTTTTTGTACTTTATTTATAACTAATAAAGCAAACTGCATTGCTAACTATAAACCTGTGCCGTGCAGAAGTCACCTGGTGGGGTGGAAGGTCGGTCTTTATTCACCACTCGTTTCTCGCTTCGTGGGGTTGGAGTCGGTTTTTCTTTCACCTTCTGTGTTGATGTGAAAAAAGAGATACACACAGACACACACAGAACATTAGGGATTGGAAGGGACCTCAGAAGATCATCCAGTCCAATCCCCCTGACACAGCAGGATCCCCTAGATCCAGTTGCACAAGAACATGTCCAGGTGGGTTTTAAACATCTCCAGAGAAGGAGACTCCACAACACCCCTGGGCAGCCCCTTCCAGGGCTCTGTCACTCTCATTGGGAAGAAGTTCCTCCTCTAATGTGGAACCTCATATGTTCAAGCTGACAACCATTGCCCCTTGTCCTATCACTAGATGCCACTGAGCGGAGCCTGGCTCCATCCTCCTGACACCCACCCTTCACATATTTATCAACATTAATGAAGTCACGCCTCGGTCCTCTTTGCTCCAAGCTCAAAAGTCCAAGTTCCCTCAGCCTCTCTTCATCAGGGAGATGATCCACTCCCTTCATCCTCTTCTTTGTGGCTCTGCGCTAGGCTCCATCCAGCACCTCTGTGTCCTTCTGGGACTGAGGGGCCCACGACTGGACACAACACTCCAGATGTGGTCTCGCCAGGGCAGAGTAGAGGGGAAGGAGAACCTCTCTCAATCTGCTAACCACATCCTTTCTGATACACCCAGGGATGCGGCTGGCCTTCTTGGTAAGGAACATTACTGGCTCATGGTCATCCATATTGCTGAGACACAAAATACTCTGTTCAGCTGGTTTGCAGACACTCTTTGTTCTTGAGATCCACAGCAGAGTTTCTCCACATCAGGTTCACCAGTGTGTATGACGTCCTGTGGCACACGTTTGGTGGTTTGGTTCCTATTAATGTTTTAAAATACCCAATGACAACGTTAACCAAGTAATTAAGCTAAGGTGCTAATGGGCCAAAATAAAACCATTAGAGGGAGGGTTTGAAAAAAACCTGCTTAGGAATTGCAGGTGAAAAATGAAACTCGTTCAGTTTGGGAAATCACAGAATCACAGAACATTAGGGATTGAAGGGGACCTCTACAGATCTTCCAGTCCAGTCCAGTCTCCCTGAGACAGCAGGATCACTCGGACCAAGTTGCACAGGAACATATCCACATGGCTTTCAAATGTGTCCAGAGAAAGAGACTCCACAACCCACCTGCGCATCCCCTTCCAGTGCTCCGTCATTCTCAGAGTGAAGAAGTTCCTTCTCTTACTGATGTGGAACCTTCTCTGTTCCAGCTCACGCCCATTCTCCCTTACCCTGTCATTGGATGTCACTGAGAAGACCCTGGCTCCATCCTCTACGCCATACAAAGAGACACACATGTGAAGATGTACAGACATTAATCACAAAGTTCTTACATAGCTGAACCAAATCCTCAATGTCTTAACCCTTAAAAAGGAAAAGAGACATCTAGCCTTTCCTGCTTCTGTGGAACTGTGGTATCCATGACGTTCAAACTCATGTTCCTCAGCATCATTGGTCAACTTAAAGTCCAGGTCTCTGTTCTACACACTTCCACTCCAATCCTCCATTTCCAAAATGCTGAATTCTGTGGCCATAAAGAAAGGGCGAACCCTCTCTCCATTTCAACAAACCATGGACATCAAGGTGATGGTTTCTTTCCATTGGTCTACTAGGTTCCACACTGTCTAGAGACACACACGCCATGTTTCCAAAGCCAGAGGGATGCACAGTCCAACAGTCACTGACACCATGTGTTCTCTCCACAACCCACAGAAGAAAGAAGTGAAATGAATGAGATGGAGTCCAAAAGAAGAAGGTGGTGGTAGTGAGCAATACCTGTAGGGTATTGCTAGCAAGTCCTGCAGTGATACCAGCAAGTCCTCCAACCTCCTGGTGGAGAAGCATCTCCCTCTCTCTTGTTTAATAACTAAGGAAAGAGTAACTTCTCAGAACAATAAAAAAATCCTCCAAAGTGATAAATGTGGCCTCAAGCTGCAAAAACAGGGGAGGATTAGGCTGGACAGTAGGAAAAACTGTTTTACTGAAACACTAGTCAGGCCTTGGAACAGGTTGCCCAGAGATGGGGTTGAGTCACCATCCCTGGGGGCGTTTAAAGTTCATTTAGTTGTGGTGCTTGGAGATCTAGTCTAGTGGTGTCTCTGGTAGACTAGGATTATTAGTTGGACCTGATGATCTCAAGAGTCTTTTCCAAACTGAATGATTCTATGAGTTGATGAATAGAGATGTATTTGGGGATTCTTTCAATCCTGTTGAAGAATGCCATGGGTCATACATCCAGCTTTGCATCCTACACCCAACTTTGCACGAGTCCTAGAATCATAGAATCATAGAATCATTAGGGATTGGAAGGGACCTCGAAAGATCATCTAGTCAAATCCCCCTGCAACAGCAGGATCACCTAGACCAAGTCACACAAGAACACATCCAGGCAGGCCTTGAACATCTCCA